>ML794450.1:243357-258184 GCA_009831015.1 Picea engelmannii | reverse complement strand
TGTTCCCCACACACTTTCACTCCAAGAATTCTGAGAGCACAGATCTGATAGTATTCACAATCTATCTTGACAAAGGAAAAACTCAAAACCACTCTAACCAAGCTAATAATTCCAAGCCAAATCCAACTTAGCCAATCCCAAAAACTCCAAGCTCCAAAGCTAACTTTCTCCATGAGAGCTCCTCTCCTTTTATAAGTTGAAGATGATAAGGTGAGGAGGCTAGGATGATCCCACTAGATCATGAAAGCGAGTAATATCCAAACCATTTGGATGCCACCTCACCCTGGAAGTTTCTCCTTCTAGAAGATTCGAGAAAACACTCGTTTTTCCCACGTGTAAGAATTCTCGCACCCTGCCTATAGAGTAACCTATGAACCTCTCGTAACCCAGCTATGGTGCAACCTGTGAGAATTAGGCATTCTCGCACCTTGCCTATATACCAAGCTGCGAACTTCCTTTTTTATAGGATTTTTACAAAGGAAAATGCAACTTCTTTTCTCAAGAAAAGTTCTTCTCTCTTCTTTCTTCAGGAACTCAGGCCACTGACCCCTCTGAAGGAAACATATAGGTTTACATCATTAACGATCATAGGGATGAAGAAAATTATGTGTAACAGCTTCCAAATCCACACTAATTTATTGCTAGATAAACAAGATGCTATATACTCTCCCTCAGTTTTGATAAGCACCACAATAGTCTGCTTCCTGTTAAACCATGAGATCATAGCTGATCCCATACTGAAGCAATATCTAGATGTACTCTTATGGTCTGCAACATTATCGGCCCAATCTGAATTAGTAAAGACTTGTTGGCTCATCTCACGATCTAAAGCATATCTGAGTCCATAATCAATTGTACCCTTAAGGTACCTCATAAAAAGTTTTTCTACAATCAAGTGAACACGTCTTGGATCAAACATATATCGACTCAATGTGTTCACCACAAAACATATATTTGGCCTTATGTTTGTTAAGTACATCAACAAACCAATCATCTGTCTATACATGGTAGCATCCACTGTCTCTTAAGATGTATCACTCAAATAAATTTAGATTCATCACCATTGGTGTAGGCATGGCTTTACAATGCATCATTCCAAGTCTCTTCAAAATATCTACAACATATTTTCCTTGGCAGAGGAAAATCTCATTTGGTTTCTACCACACCTCTAGACCCAAGAAAATGCATCATACCTAGGTATTTCATCTCGAATTTTGTAGAAAACTTCCTCTTACTTTCAATGATGATCTTCTCATCTCCTGTTAGAAAAAATCATCCACATATAACAATAATACCACTGGTCCACCATCCACAACCTTGTAGTAAAGGTTAGAATCTATTTTACTCTCGGTAAATCCCAATCTCATCAAGAAGTTATCTGATCTGGCATATCACGCCCTGGGTGTCCTCTTAGGCCGATAAAATTATTTCTTTAATCTGCAGACATGAGAATTCTTCTCATGTATCTTATGACTTCTCTATGCATATTGCTTCTGACTATTGTAGCAAGTGTCTCGTCATAATATTCTCCCTCTTTCTAGGAAAATCTTATGGAAACAAATCAGGTTTGTACATCTCTAAGCTACCATCTGCAACATGTTTAATCTCGTAGATCAATTTGGAAGTCACCACTGAATTACCTTATGGTCTCAAGGAAAAATCCATATCTCAATCCTTTTGACTGGCTTCCTCCTCTGTAACTGAAATAAGGAAATCCTCCTAGGATATCTCACATCTCCTAGAAGTCTTTGAAGCTACGATCTAGCCTCCTCAACTCATGTCACTTGTCTATTAGTCCTAGAAGACGTCTCTCTCTCCCGTATGAAACTAATGAGGAAAAGTCTCTAATCCAATGACTCTCTCTGAGATCATGCTCACTCTCAGTCTCCATGCTCCCTACAAAGCTTGAATCCCTCTGAGTCTATATAATCTTCGAAGCCATCTACTCCCTCTGTATGTGATGATTTCCTCTGAAGTCTTTTATGAATGGTCCTAGGGAGGCTTCTCCTCCCTACTGGATCATGAAGGATGGCTCCTTCTGAACTCTAGCTCCTTCTGAGATGGTACTTGGTGTGGTATCCTGCCTCACCACTGGTGGAGCCATCTTCTCCTCATGATATGGTTTATCAATGATATATGTCTTTGCATCCTGCAAAGTGTCACATGACCATGCTGGTCTCTTCCTAGTTACTGCAATAATTTTGGGTGGGCCCTTCTGGCCCTACTAAGTCTTTCTGATGATCTAAAGAGTGATCAACTGCAATAGAGGGATTTGTTCGATCATCTTTGGAGCCTTCTTCTCCTTATGATTGATAGTCATAACTTCAAATAAAACCAAATGTTCAAAAGATCACAATAATTCCATAATAGCTAGAGGCATATCAAAACAATCAAACATGGAGTGGATTGTTCCTCTAAATGTGTTGGATTTGAGATTCCTCTGGATCTACAATTGTTTCTTGGACAAACGATCCCTTGTCCTTCAAATACAATGCATTACAACCCAGAATAATCTGATGAGTTCTCAGTCATTATATGGAAACTAGAGATCCTATTAAGGTAGGGAAATGTACCGTGGTGAGCATATGTGTAACCTGACCTCCATGAGTAAACATGGTCCCCAACTCTAATATCGCTCTTGTCCACCTTGTTGAAGAGAAAGCCCATTATGATGATATGAACTGAACTGAACCAGCGGAGTCAGCTGATGGCACAATGCAAAGGAGCCTCCTGCTATGGAAATAGCAGGCGATCTGTTTTTCGATTTGCAATAAAATGTGGAAAAACATAGGCTTAAGCATGATTCATATAGGTATATGATTTGAGGGCGGTGCTATGAGTATATGGGACAAGCCAACTACTTCTCTTTTCTGACTACGCGATTTGCTATAACTGAGAAATTTCCAAAACGCGGATACATGATGATGGAATGGAATGGGCCCTCATTATTGGAATTTGCCAAGCACTTTTATTGGTCAAACTTTTGTCTCGAATCCAAGAAAATCCTTAGTTTATATATTTTATTAAATTATTATTTTTTTCATAGACATTTGTCCTAAATTCAATAAGAAATTGTTAGATTCATAGATTTGAGTGATTATTTCTACATAATCCAATCTCTTAGAGGTTTTTCAGTATGCTAAATCTATTTCTATATTTAGAAATGGATTTTAAATAATAAAAATAGTGATTTCATAGATTTATGTCATCGGGTTCCGGCTAAAAAAACCCATTTCATAAAACAACTAGACAACACCTATAGAAAATAATATAGCATATCATGTACATTGTACATTTTCGACATGATGTTTGATGGTCTTTGAAACTTCGGTCTTGTCTATCTTTTTCTTTTTCTGTGGAAATATTTGGGTGGATTCCTCGGTGGGACAACTTTGTCTTCATTATATATGGATGGGAAATTTGAAAAGTATCGAAACCTCTTTTAAAGAAAATTAAACGATGACAATAATGGACTATTTTTCTTAATTATGAAAGCGACCTTGAATGGTTAACGTGGTGATAGTTAAAAATTTTCCTTTAAAATGTTTACGCTGATTGTTAATAAAGTCGAGTTTGAATTGCAGGTGGCTATCCTGCCCTTATATTTAATTTTTGTAACATGTTTTTTGCTTGTAGACTCCACTTATATTTAATTTTTGTAACATGTTTACGCTTACTCCTTCTAGGCTAATTCCTAAGCCATCATATGGTGTGATGTTGTTTTCCAAATGATTGGTCGGGTAGTAAAAGTCCTCGTTGATAAAAAAATGTAAATACTATTAATCCTATTAAGAATTGTAAATGTACTATTAGGTTGGATATAAAATTGGGATGAACAATTTTGAAGTTTTCTTCATTTATTTTAATAATATATATTATTTAAAAAATTAATTATTAATATTAAGCATTTAATTATGGAATAGGCGTATACAATTTCATATGTTCTCAATATTCTTAGTGGGTCCTAATTTCAACTACTTCTTTCCATGACAAAACATGTCTCTTAGTCATGAAAAAGGGTGATTAAGGTGATTAGCATGATAGTGATTGATCTAGTTATGAATGCCCATTTTAGTTTTAGGTTTTTTTATTGAGTTTAAGTTTTTTTTTACTAGGTTTCATTTTTTTTAATGTTTGGGTGTTGTCTCTTCCCTTCTTTACCACGTGTTGTTTGGGTGGGTGGAGCGTCGTCTCCTTCCACTTCTTTACCAGGTCATGGATCATTTCCATTAAGGATTTCATGACAATGTTGGGTAATTGAAATAACCCTATTGTGGTAATATTGGCTAACACTGCAGTTGTAATGTTGGCCTTTCAATTGACAAAATGCTAGCTTGTGGTGGTAATGCTAACTATCACTGTAGCACATCTTTTCTGCTACTTTGTTTAATCGCTCTGATACCAATTTGTAGCACACCCATTTCGGAACTCTGGGCTTACTCGCGCTCTGATACCCATTTGTACACACCATTTGTACAAAGCTCATACATATATCATATATCCCATGCATTTAAACAAATAAACACATTTAACATAGAGTAAAACATATCGTTACTTCTATAATTAAACAATCCATAGCATTCCATATTAATTCGTATACACAGCGGAAAACATGATAACATTTACAGTAGAGATATGATAAAATGTGATAAAACATAGTTAGACACTTATCTTGTAACAACGGTGGGATCCACCAACCAAATGCAGGACTTCCATGAACTTCCCAGCCTTAGACCGCACTGAACATCAACTCAACAGTGGGTCACCCCCGAGCTGGGACTAAGCTCCACCCCAAAGCAAGGAATCTAGGCTCATGCTGAGGTTACAGGGAAAACAGTCACACACAACCACAAGGATGAAATTCTCTCCCAGGAATCTCCCACGCTCACTACCCACAGATCCTCATTCCCCACATGCCTGTTCCACCCTAGGAGAATGCACCTTCTCTGTCACCTGGACAGTCCTTTAGCTGCTAATCTCCCTTACCTTGGGTTACAGGAACAAACCAGATCGGAAGTCTCCGAACTCTATGGCAGCTACAGGGTTCCTTCCAGGAGTTCTCTCCTTCCCCTGCGCACTCTCTCACTTGGAGGGAGTCGCTCACAGGCCAACAAGCCTCACACAGTCTAGTACTGTGTAGTCTCAACAATCCCATGGGAAAACAGACACAGGATTTCCAAAAACTGGTTCGACAATCATAGGATGGCTTCACGGTCACAACTTTGGAATAGGGAATGCTCGCATAGGCTCGCTCAGATTTCCTGAACAAGCAAAGACTCTTCCCCGATTTCAACATAGGCTTCTCATAGGCTGGGGTTACACACACGGGATTTCTCAGAATCAAACAAAGACATTCGAGTCACACGGTCTCCCCCCCAAGGTTCTCTATAGGATTCGGGTTCGTCATACTGCTCAGAGCTCCGTATGCATTCAAACAATCTGGTGGAATGGGAGTCAGAACCTTCTCACGACTCACCCTGGCCATTTTATTTGCATGCACCAGGGTTGACACTTGTCACCCATGGAACTGCATGCATTCCACCAGCACGCGTTCCTCCCACCACTTGGGAAATCACGCTTCCTTCCAAAAGGACTTAGGATAAAAACATATGATGCACATATCTCTTGGAATAATATTAAAATATTATTCCTAGGCTTAAGGCCCCCCCTAGGCTTAGCCCCTAGGCTCAACACTTAGCCCCTTTCCCACCTTCCAGCCCCTAATTCCTTGCCCACTCTGTGGATGCTCAGTCCCCCTTCACTTATTCATCGTGGTCGGTCTGCACCTGGCGGTGTTGATATTTTATTAAATGTTCTACATACATACAAGTACAACAATAGGCTCCTAGTCTTCAACACTTAGGCTCCCTGGCCTAACAACACATAAGTCTCCAGCTTATAATAACTTGGTTGAACAGCCTATAAAACATAATCACAATTCCTTTCAGAACTTGGTTTATAGTGGGGCTCGGCCTCGGGGACACTACAATTCCCCTCCCCTTATTTTTTCACTGTCCTCAGTGTAACTTACACTGTCTCTGCAAGCCTTTCAAAATTTTCAAAAAGATGCGGGTACTCTGCCCGCATAACCTCTTCATGCTCCCATGTCGCGTCCTCAGGACTGTACCAGGTCCACTGGACCTTTACAAGTTCTATAGCTCGATTCCGAAGCTGTTTGCTTTTCCTGTCCAATATGCGCACAGGATGCACTTGCAGGACACCATCTGGTTCCACCTGAATCACAGTCCAATCGATAATACGATTAGCATCAGGTACATATTTCTTAAGCAGTGAAACATGAAACACATTATGTACAATCATAGATGCAGGTAATGCAAGCATGTATGCAACCGACCCAATCCTTTCTAGGATCTCAAATGGCCCACAAAATCTTGCTGCCAACTTGGTGCAACTTCCCAGCCTCAGGGAACTCCTGTTAGTTTTCACTTTCAGGAAAACATGATCACCCACTTTGAATTCTCTATGGGTTCTGTTACTATCAACGTAACTTTTATGCCTGTCCTAGGCAACT
The DNA here is from genome assembly GCA_009831015.1 of Picea engelmannii. Lineage (NCBI taxonomy): Eukaryota > Viridiplantae > Streptophyta > Pinopsida > Pinales > Pinaceae > Picea > Picea engelmannii. The sequence goes on along the minus strand of ML794450.1, from coordinate 251,652 downwards.
TTTAAATTATGTTTAATTCTTATCATTTGATCTTCCATCTCTTTGAGTAGTTTAGGCCCAACTACTACTCTGTCAGCTAGATTATCCTAGTTCATAGGAGTGTTGCACTTTCTTCGATAAAGCGCTTCGAATGGGCTCATCTTCAATGATGCATGATACCCATTATTGTAGGTGAATTCTACCAAATGCAGGTAGTCTTCCCACCTTGATGGTTTATCCATCACATACATTCTCAACATGTCTTCTATTACTCTATTCACTCTCTTTGTCTGTCCATCAGAATCGGGATGATACACTGTACTAAAGTTCAGATTCATTCTGAATCCCTTGAACAATCCTTTCCAGAAATTCGAAGTGAATTTCGGGTCCCTATCAGACACAATTGTCTTAGGAATTCCATGCAAGCGTGCAACTTCTTTTAAGAAGATATCAACAACATCTGCTACCCGGTGGGTGGTTTTTCAGTGGAATAAAATGGGTAGATTTAGTAAGCTTGTCCACCACCACCATGATTGAATCATGCTGCTTGCTTGTTCTAGGTATTCTGGTGATAAAATCCATTGTTACCACGTCCCATTTCCATTCAGGAATAGGTAAAGGCTGCACCAACCCTGCTAGGTTCCTATGCTCCGCCTTAACCTTTTGGCACTCCATACATCTGGCAATGTATTCAACAATTTCTTTCTTCAAACTCGGACAAAAATAATGGTTTTTGATTACTGCCACAGTCTTTTGATATCCAGGATGTCCAACATAATCCATGTTATGCATCTCCTTTAGAATTGCCAGCTTCAATTCTCGGACATTGGGTACATACACTCTGTTTTTATACAGAAGTAAACCATTAGTTCCCAAGGTGTAACTTTCCTTGGTCTATGGTCTCTCATGCTGTTGTAGCTTTGCTACAATATTTTTGTACTGCAAGTCAGCATTTGCAGCTTCCAAAATTTTGTCTTTCATCTCAGTCTGGTACACGCTAATGGCTATAGCATGTAATTCGTGCACTTTTCTGCTTAGTGCATCAACCACCTTATTTTCTTTCCCTTTTATATGCTTGATATCAAAGTCATATTCACACAGAAACTCTAGCCATCTGATATGTCTGGCATTTAAGGTCGGATGATCAAATAAATACTTCAGACCACTATGGTCTGTTGTCAACTCGAATCTCTTGCCCATGAGGTAATGTCTCCATTTCCTCAAGGCATGGACGATTGATGCCAGCTCTAAATCGTGAGTGGCATAATTCTTCTCATGTTCCTTTAACTTTCAGGATTCATAACAAACTACAAATCCCTCTTGGCTGAGAACTCCTCCCAGCCCCTCCTTACATGCATCTGTGCACACTACGTAATCCTTGTTTGGATCTGCAATATTTAGGATTGGAGTACTAGTTAGCAGCTGCTTCAATCACTGGAAGCTACTCTCACATTCTTCAGTCCACTGGAACTTCTTCTCCTTCTTTTGCAAGGAAGTGATAGAATGAACTATCTTTGAGAATCCGGCTATAAACCTCCTATAGTAGCCTACCAAACCCATAAAATATCTAACTTCTGCCACATTCCTTGGCGCTGCCCATTCTCGAATGGCCTGTACCTTCTCAGGATCCACAACGATCCCTTCTTCAGATATAATGTGTCCCAAGTAATGGATCTGCCTTTGGTAAAATGAGCACTTGCTCAATTTTGCGTACAACTGGTGTTCTCTCAACACCTGCAGCACCATTCTCAGGTGTTGTTCATGTTCTTCCTCTGTCTTGGAATACACCAATATGTTGTCCAAGAAGACTATGACAAACTTGTCCAAATAATTTCTGAACACACCGTTCATTAAGAACATGAAAACAACAGGCGCGTTGGACAATCCAAACAACACCACTGTGAACTCATAATGACCATACCTTGTTCTAAAGGCGGTCTTGCTGATGTCCTCATCCTTTATTCTCACTTGGTGATATCCAGATCTGAGATCTATTTTTGAAAATATTTTTGCATCCTTAAACTGATCAAAAAGATCATCAATCCTTGGCAGAGGATACTTGTTCTTGACAGTGACCTTATTCAACTGTCGAAAATCAATGCACAACCTCAATGTCCCATCTTTCTTCTTCACGAATAGGACCGGGGATCCCCATGGTGACACACTGGGGTGAATGTAACCTTTTTTTAGTATCTCTTCAAGCTTCAATTGCAACTCTTTCAGCTTTGGCGTACTCATTCCATTAGGAGCTTTTGAAACTGGAGTTGTTCCAGGCATCAAATTTATAGAAAAATCGATGTCCCTCCTCGGAGGTAGTCCAGGTGCCTCCTGAAATACATCTTTGAACTCCTTGAGTACTTCATGGTCTTCCATATTCGATACTACATCTTGGGATGCTTCTTCCACCCGAGCTGCAAATAATTGACAGCCTTTCCGGTAACATTTCTTCAGTTGCATGGCTGAGATTTCCCTCATAGCCACGGCTCTGGAAATTCCTTGGACTGTTACCTAATTTCCCTCTTCGTTCAGGCATGTGAACCTCTTGTTACGACAATCTAGAAGGGCATGGTGCTGGTCCAACCAGTCCATCCCAATTAAGCAATCATATGAGCCTAAAGCCAGAATGTTCAATTCAACCTTAGTGCTCATTCCTTTCATGTCCACTGAACAAGACTTAACCAATTCAGTGACCTTCCTCTTGGTCCCTGTGGCTAACTGCACTAACCAAGACTTCTCATGTTTCCTTCTCATTAGATGCAAACTATCCACCACTCTAGGATATACATAACTATGGCTAGCCCCTGAATCAATTAAAATAACAAGTGGTCAGTTGTTGATCGTACCTTCCACTTCAATCATGTGCGATTGAAATTATGCTTGCTTATTGTCTAGGGCTTCATAGATCCTCGACATTCCACTACCCATATCCTCCACTGTTTCAGCTTGCTGAACAGTATGGACAGTTCTTGCTTTGTCTTTTTTGTGGGGGAAGTCTCTGTACCTATGATTTCCTTTACAACCCCAACACTCTATAGCTGGAGGCCTTGGCATATGCTCACTCCCTTCAACCTTCCTAGGCTCTTTAAAAGATGACTGTCCCCAAGGACTATTTCTGAAAAAGGGAGGCTTGCTTCCCTTCTACCTCTGTTCCTTCTTAAATTTCCTCTGTTCATCCCAGACATTCCGAAGGATAGGCCTTTCTCCTTGTTGTTCATACAAGCATTTCTCTTTTCTGATGGTCTCTTCCATGGTATTAGGATCGTCATATTGAATCTTGTCATTCATGGAATGTGGCAGTCCACTCAGATACCTCTGAATTTTAATAGCTTCATCCTTGATGAATGGAACATACTTCAGTAGTTCTAGAAAATTTCGTTCATACTCATCAATGGTCATACTGCCCAACTTGAGTTCAAAGAACTCATTCATCTTTCTGTCATAGTATCTTTTAGTCAGGTATTTCTTCTCGAAATACCTCTTAAAATCCTTCCACGTGACCTCTTTCTCTCTGATGTGATGCACCTTCACAAACTGATCCCGCCACATGGATGATTTTCCGTTCAGTTGGTACATTACAATTCTTCCTTCTGCATGGGCAGAATAATTCTGTAGTTGGAAGTATTTCTTCATGCCAAGAAACCATGTCTCGACATCTTACTCCTTCTTATGTTCTCCATCGAATGTTGGAGGCTTAATCTTGTTCATCTCTCCCTTCAATTCCTCCTTTCCAGATTTCCGATGTTTTCTGGTAGAGGATGGGCTTGAACTACTGTGTGTCTTCCTGTCAGAATGTCCTTGGGAGCAGCTAAGATGTCGGCTACCACTCCTCGACCTACTTCTTCTCCCATGGGTTCTGCGGCTCTCTGTCATACTTGATTCTCTTCCCTTCTCGAGTTTCTTCTCTATTCTTTCAGGATCTTCAAGAATTTTAAGTTTAGTGCACCTTGTCCATCCCTGACTTTCATAAGATTTCGGCTATCAGCTCGGCGAGTCTTGACCTTTCTTTGCAATCCTTCAATGATTTTCATTATGTGTCCTTCCTTATCCTTCTCTTTTCCATGCCCATTGGAGTTCGATCCTTCGATTCCCAGGTTAACATCCTTTCCTTCCTATTCGTCTTCTATTTCGGGGGTAATCTGCACCTTTCCCCACTCCATACTCAATTGTTGGTTAACTGGAGTCTTGACCTCCGTTGAACTCTGCACATGCACTGTGCAAATAAAATCATAATTTATCAGACCATTAAACCTTCAGGAACAATCTTCAGCATTTATAACTAATACCAACAAGATCAAAAGACATTTTGATTCCAATGGGTTTTCTGAGCTCTCGTTCGCCTCTGCAATTTTCGTGTTTTCTAAGATTTCATTTTCGGCAATTAGAGATTTTGGAACTTCGGGTTTTTGTACCTCGGGACTTCGGGTTTCGGGGTTTCGGAGTCTCGGTACTGGAGAACTCCCATTTAACTCTCCTTTCCAACCCCTGACTTCCGAAATTCTGTTTTACCTTATTCTTCGGGTTTACAACACAGTTGTCGCCCTTTACCAAAGTGGTGCATGGCACGTTTCGGAGGATCCTCGTCACGTTCGGTGACATCATTAGGGTCCCACCACTCTCACTTCTCTTTTCGACCCTATTACATGCGATACATCTCCATGTGTCCACATCCATTCCTAGAAAAATCCAACGGTCAGATATTTCTCACATTGGACGGTCGTTAAAGACCCAGAGATTCCCCGAAGGAATCTCGTCCGTTCATCGGGACTTAGCCACATGCTAACGTCTCGACAGTATGGTCGAGATTTATCACGATGAGAGTCCGAGTTCTTTGTCAATGGAACTCCTGAATCCCCGATTTTCTGAAACGGGTAATCTCTCAACACATGGCCATCTCAAATCGGACGGCCCACGACTGCTCTGGGGTTTCCACCATGGAAATTCTCGATCCTTTTGGGGTTTTGGGCTTCCAAACTCCGATGCGCTTTGAATCCCGTTAGCCCTCTGGGATAGACTCGTGGTTCACACGACCTCCCCTTATATGACCACAGTCATACCTCCTATCGGGGTTTCGAACTTTCCAATGCCGCAACACATATGTCCTCAGGATTCGCGAAACGTCGAACCCCGTTATGCCGATGGGCTCCCGATCTCACCCACGTGTCCCAACTGATGGAAGGCTCAGATCATTCCCGGGACTTTGACCATGAAAATTCCTGACCTCCTTCGTGACTCCCGATATCGCGATTCCCGATTTCCCAAAATGGGAAATCTCACGACACGTGTCCTCCATTTTTCGGATGGTCTAGATCTATTTCGAAGCTTTTGCCCCTAGTCTCTGAGGTTTAACCTTCGAACATATCCCGACAGATCCTACAGCTGACGGGTTTTTCGGCCGAGATCTAACGGCTCAGACCGGTCCTAACCAATTCAGAATTTCGCATATCGCGATTTCCACATTCATGTGTATTTCAAAAGGAATTTTAATTCCTACACACATTTTTCCAGATCTGATGGTCACGAGGGCTCGCCTTCCCTCCCGAAAAGATCCTAAGGTTCTAACACCACTGGTGTAGAGACCTGTCTCCCTGTGGCCATAGACCACACTAGCTGTGGTTTCACTCTCCGCTATACTTCCTGAGCTCGTAAGCACGGTCAAGCAACTACTTAACACTCTGGAACAAACCAAGGTCCGAAATTGGTCCTCTAGACCCAATTTCCCTTTGCATTCTCGGTCCAAAGACTGCTCCACTGGCCCATCTAGGCTCAGTGTCAAAACTTTCACTCTGATACCAAACTGTAGCACACCTTTTCTGCTACTTTGTTTAATCGCTCTGATACCAATTTGTAGCACACCCATTTCAGAACTCTGGGCTTACTCGCGCTCTGATACCCATTTGTACACACCATTTGTACAAAGCTCATACATATATCATATATCCCATGCATTTAAACAAATAAACACATTTAACTCAGAGTAAAACATATTGTTACTGCTATAATTAAACAATCCATAGCATTCCATATTAATTCGTATACACAGCGGAAAACATGATAACATTTACAGTGGAGACATGATAAAATGTGATAAAACATAGTTAGACACTTATCTTGTAACAATGGTGGGATCCACCAACCAAATGCAGGCCTTCCACGAACCTCCCAGCCTTAGACCGCACTACTCATCAACTCAACAGTGGGTCACCCCCGAGCTGGGACTAAGCTCCACCCCAAGGCAAGGAATCTAGGCTCAGGCTGAGGTTACAGGGAAAACAGTCACACACAACCACAAGGACATAATTCTCTCCCAGGAATCTCCCATGCTCACTGCCCACAAACCCTCATTTCCCACATGCCTGTTCCACCCTAGGAGAATGCACCTTCTCTGTCACCTGGGCAGTCCTTCAGCTACCAATATCCCTTACCTTGGGTTACAGGAACAGACCGGATTGGAAGTCTCTGGGCTCTATGGCAGCTACAGGGTTCCTTCCAGAAGTTCTCTCCTTCCTCTGCACACTCTCTCACCTGGAGTGAGTCGCTCAAAGGCCAACAAGCCTCACGCAGTCTAGTACTATGTAGTCTCAACAATCCCACGGGAAAACAGACACATGCTTTCCAAAAACTGGTTCGGCAATCACATAATGGCTTCACAGTCACGGCTTCAGAACAGGGAATGCTCGCATAGGCTCGCTCAGCTTTCCTGAACAAGCAAAGACACTTCCCCGATTTCAACACAGGCTTCTCATAGGCCGGGGTAACATGCACTAGATTTCTCAGAATCAGACACAGACATTCGAGTCACAGGGTCTCCCCCCCAAGGTTCTCTATAGGAGTCGGGTTCGTCATACTTCTCAGAGCTCCGTACGCATTCAGACAATCCGGTGGAATGGGAATCAGAACCTTCTCACAGCTCACCCTAGCCATTTTATTCGCATGCACCTGGGTTGATACTTGTCACCCATGGAACTGCATGTGTTCCACGAGCACGCGTTCCTCCCACCACTTGGGAAATCATGCGTCCTTCCAAAAGGACTTAGGATAAAAACATATGATGCACATATCTCTTGGAATAATATTAAAATATCATTCCCAGGCTTAAGCCCCCCCTAGGCTTAGCCCCTAGGCTCAACACTCAGCCCCTTTCCCACCTTCCAGCCCCTAATTCATTGCCCACTCTGTGGATTCTCAGTCCCCCTTCACTCATTCATTGTGGTCGGCCTGCACCTGGCGGTGTTTATATTTTATTAAATGTTCTGCATCCATACAAGTACAACAACAGAGTCCTGGCCTTCAACACTTAGGCTCCCTGGCCTAACAAAACATAAGTCTCCAGCTTATAAGAACTTGGCTCACCAGCCTATAAAACATAATCACAATTCCTTTCAAAACTTGGTTTACAGCGGGGCTCGGCCTTGGGGACACTACAGTTACAACCCCACATGACGCCTATTTAGATCTTGCGATCATTTACCTCTTGAGGGTGTGCGACACCATGGCAGTTCTTACTTGGTTTCTTGGGAACACCAAGAATACTTTGTCGGAACTATGCCTCTTCACCTAGAGCATACCCTGATCCAGATTTATGTAGGAACACAATGAAATACAGAAATACACATAAACACAAAGATGCAGCAGAAATAAGACTTCATTTCATTAATAACAAATGACTGAAATATGCTTACAGACAGAATGGAAATAAACTAGCTAGGGCGCTGGTAGCTTATCTCTGAGAAGAGATGTGGTGGCTACTGGCCTCTGAATTGTGTTACAATGAGGCTTGAAGGCATATTATTATTGATAAACAATGGAAAACCCTAAACATCAAAAGACCTAACCGTAGGAGATGAAACACCAAGACTATGTGCCCCGTTTGGGTAAGTTGGTACATCAACTTCCCATGGACGTAACTTTGGCATAAAATCTCCGTTTGATGCATTCTATACCTCGTTAGAAAGATATATCGGAGGACTACAACTTTTGGGTGAGAAACATTAATCAATATTTTCCCAAAAAACTTCATTTAAGGCCTCAAAAAGGCCCAGGAAGTTCAGGACCCAAAAAATTGCTAAAAATAGTAAACTGTGCGGAAACTGAAAAACTAAAAGAAGCAATAGTGGGGGTCCAAGTGGAATAGGTGGGTGGCCACCAATATCCACCTGGATCATTCCTCCCCCTTTAGGAAGCAATGGTCCCCATTGCGTTGAGTTCCTCCATGAGATGAGGAAACTTATGCTGAACTTGGTCCCTGGTGAGCCATTTTCCTTGGTGAAGGAGTTGGCCTACTTTGACAACTCGATATAGCAGTATCCTTTGTTTTCG
>ML794450.1:225252-243307 GCA_009831015.1 Picea engelmannii | reverse complement strand
TGGTCCCTGGTGAGCCATTTTCCTTGGTGAAGGAGTTGGCCTACTTTGACAACTCGATATAGCAGTATCCTTTGTTTTCGGGTGTGCTTGATCTATGTATCCATGATATGATCAGTTATGTCTTGTTCCATGCAGTCTGGATTTAACTCTGTTGGTGTGAGTTGTTCTACCATGTCGGATGTGTCTAGTAGAGGTGGAAAGTAGGGCCAAAGGTGGTCCACATTGAACACTCGGTGCAGACCAAGGAATGGTGGAATGTTGAGCTCAAAGGAATTTTCCCCTACAACCTTGGTGAGGGTGTACGACCCATATCGGAGTGGACGAAGCTTGTGGTGGGGTCCAACGAGGCACTCCTTTTGCAAATGCAGCCACTCTTTGTCGCCCACTTGGAAGTTGTGTGGCACCCGATGTTGATCATGTCGCTGCTTGTACTTAGCATTGGCTTTGTCCAAGATGTCATGAACCTGTTGGCGGATGTGTTGAATGTTCTCAATGAAGTTGTTTGCCTTATCCGCCTCAGACAGGACATGAGCTGAATCTTCCTGAGTAGCCACAAATGGTATGGCTATGTCAATGGGACATAGTGGTTGGAATCCCAATCCCACTTGTAAGGGGTTGTGGCTAGTTGAGCTATGGAGAGCTCGGTTGTAGCTGTGTTGTACATAGGGGAGGATCTCATCCCATGTGCGTGGATTCTTTGAATTGTACATGCGCAGAATGTGTATGATCATCCGGTTGACGACCTCTGTCTGGCCATCAGTTTGCGGATGGAAAGCTGTGGACTTGGTGAGGTTGGTGTCCAACATCGACCAGAGGCTGGACCAAAATGTACTGAGGAACCTACTATCCCGATATGAGATGATAGACTGTGGGATCCCAAAGTGTACCCACACTTGTTCAAAGAAGAATTTAGCAGTAGATTCTACTGTGATATTCTTCTTCCAGGCCATCATAATGGACATCTTCGAGAATCGGTCAACGACCACAAAAACACAGTCATTGTCGTGCTTAGTAGAAGGAAGGCCTGACATGTAATCCATAGAGATGGATTTCCAAGGTCGACTGGGGTTAGGAAGCGAAGTATAGAGGCCTTGATTCTTGATGGTCGCTTTGGCAATGGCACAAGCAGTGTAGGACCTGATGTACTTCCCAACATCTTGTCGAAGGTTCGACCAATAGAAATACTTTTGCAGTATTGCCACGTTTTTCTCAACCCCGAAATGCCCAATGACCCGACTGTAGTGCGCCTCCCAAATCATCTTGGCACGCTCGCTTGAAGGAACACAAAGATGTCCCAGGTGACAAGGTAGGGCATCCTGGAGGTGAAAATTGGGAACTTGCTTACCCTCCAAGAGTGTATTGTATGTGTGGCCGAATTCTGGATCACTTGTGTAGAGAAGCGGCCAATCGGAACTCTCGTGCACACAAGAGTTGAGCATAGTGGTTAGCGCCACCATGGGTGGTCCACTGAGGCAGTCTGCAATATTATTGGTGCTCCCTTTTTTGTACTTAATGTTCAAATGAAACTGTTGCAGGTATGTGGACCACTTCTAATGGCTATTGTTCTGCAACTTCCCTTGTGTCTGTATGTACTGCAGGGGTCGGTGGTCTATGTGGATGACTGTTTCCTTTCCCAAAATGTAATGCTTCCATTGTCGACAAGCCTGCACAATGGAATACATTTCTTTTTCATAAGTGGGATACTTCCAGACTGTGTCAGAAAGTGTCTCACTGTTATATGCCACTGGATGCCCATGTTGAGTAAGGACTTCCTCAATAGCATAGTAAGAGGCATATGTCTTGATCTAAAATGGTTGTTGCAAGTCTGGTAATGTGAGCACTGGTGCAGAGCAGAGGCGATGCTTCAACTCCCTGAACGCCTTCTATTGAGATTCAGACCAAAATAATTTTTCTTTAGCTCCTCCCTTGGTGACTTGACTCAAGGGCCAAGTGATATGAGAGAATCCCAACACAAACCTGGGGTAGAAATTGGCAAGACCTAAAACATTGCGGAGCTCTGTTAGGGTGGTTGGGGCTGGCCAATCCCGAACGACTTGGATCTTTGCTGGATCCACATGCAACCCCCGCTCATCAATAATGTATCCCAGATACTGAACCCGGGTTATGCCAAAAGTTCATTTCTCCAAATTGGCACACAACTTGTATTGCTGCAGTGTTTGGAGGACCTATCGGATGTGGTGGAGGTGCTCTACCCAAGTCTGGCTGAAGATCAGAATGTCATCCAAGTACACCACTACAAATGAGTTGGTGAATGGCCACAGGATGTCGTCCATTAGCTTCATGAAGGTTGCAGGGGCATTCGTTAACTTGAAAGGCATGACCAACCATTCAAAAAGGCCCTCCTTGGATTTGAATGCAGTCTTCCACACATCAAAGGGTTCGATTGGTACCTGGTGATACCCAGACTTCAAGTCGATCTTGCTGAAATATTTTGCCCCCTTGACTTGGTCCAGAAGGTCATCAATTTGTGGGATCGGGTACCTATTCCGGACAATGATCTTGTTCAGTGCCCGATAGTCAATGCAGAGTCTCCAAGTCCCATCCTTCTTCTGCACCAATATGATTGGGCTCCCATAGGGCGATGAACTCGGCCGGATGTGAACTTTCTGCAACAGCTCTTGAATATGCCTCTTGATTTCATCATTCTCCAGGACAGAGCACCGGTAGATGGGTCCATTGGGCAGCGACGCACCTAGGGTCAGATTGATGGGGTGCTTGACTTGGCAGTGTAGAGGCACCCCTGTGGGGGAGGTGAAGATGTCCTCGTACTCCTCCACTACCTTATCCATCTGTTGTTTTTGTGCAGCAGGGCCTTGTCTGGAGGTCATGGCCACCATCTTCCTCTTTCCCTGAGGGTGGATCATCAGGAAAACAAATTTCTTGGTTTTGGAAATGAGCTTACTGCATTGTTTTGCAGTAACCAAAGAGATGGTGGTAGGCGGTGCTATCTCCGGTATCCTGTATAGCTTGTTTCCCAAAGTGATAATAATAGCACGAGGCCTGGACTCATACATATCATGTCTCTTCCACAAGTATGGTTGGCCGAATAATACATCAGAAACATCAAGAGGAGCAATGTCACATAATACCTCATCTGTGAAGGGCTTGATGCTGTAGGGAGGGTGACATTTTTGACTGACGTGGAGGTCCCGTCCTTGGTGCAACCACCCGATAGTGTATGGTTGTGAGTGTGTTGTGGTCAACAAGTCCAGTCGCTTCATGACCTCTACCGAGATGAGGTTCTTCTGGCTCTCGCTGTCGACAATGAACTGCAACGGGGAACCCTTTACCCACATCTTGGAATGGAAGAGACGCTCTGCCTCCTCTGGATCTTCTGGTTCCTCCTTCTAGATATTCGTGGTGGCAACAGTGGCATTGGGCTCCGCATCGGTAATCTACTTCCCCCTATCATTCCCCTTGTCAAGTTCTGATTCAAAGTCGGAGCATGCATCCGATTCAGAAGCCTTCAACTCGGCTACTAGTGACTACTTGGCCCGAAACTCACTTTTGTTGTGAGTGGAGCTATTATGGAACTCACACCACTTCCCCATGTCCTTTTTTGGCTTCGTGGTGTTCTTTTCTTGTGGATTTGGCGGGTTGTCCTGGGCTGCCCCGCCTTGGCTTGGTCCTTTGTTCTGCGGTTTGGGAGTACCTTTCCCTTGCTTTTGATTTGCAGACCCAAAGTCTCACTTCTTCTATTTGAACTTCTTCTCAATTTTGGCAGCACATCGGTATGCCACACCAAGCGAGGAGATGTTGAGGAACTACATTTCCTCTTGAATGTATTTGTGCAGAAAACTACGGTAATTTAACACCAATGTTTTCTCTGAATCTTTGATACCCAACTTTGTGTGTAGGGTATGAAACAAATCCATCATCTCATGCACATCTTGGTCCCTTTGCTGCCGCAACGTAGTCCATTGTATGTATTTTTCCTCATAGCTCCCCATGGGATAATATTGTTCCTTGATTGTGTCTCGGAAATAATTCCAAGTAGGTGCGGCCGAGAACAAAGAGGGTTCTCCCTCGCCCTCTTGCTCCGAGTAGGCTTCCCACCAGTCCTTGACATGGGGGGTGGCTTTGAGGAGTGCGAAAATAATTTTTTCTCGGTCGGAAAAGTCATGAACTAAGAAATATACTTCTAACATATTCAACCATCTATCTATGGAATCTGCATCTATTTGGCCGTCAAATATGGGAATGTCAAAATTTACTTGTACCTTAAAAGGAGTGGCGCCTCCAGAGTGTCTTCTGGATGTCGATGCGCCGCCAGTTGGAATCCGTTGAAGAATCTGGGCAAAGTTGTCCATCATCTCGTTCCTTTGTTTCTTGAGGGCCTCCTTGAGCAACATTTTGATAGGATCTCCTGCTCCCTCATCTTTCTTTTCTTCCCCCATGGGCGGTTGTCAGGGTTTGCGAGGCTGATCTTGCAAAGGTTCAACCAGATCGAGCCCCAACTCCTTATACCCCGATCTCGTTGGGGACATGCAAAGAAGGATCGAGAATGAGTAGATCGCTTTGATACCACTAATCCAGATTTATGTAGGAACACAATGAAATACAGAAATACACATAAACATTGAGATGCAATGGAAATAAGACTTCATTTCATTAATAACAAATGACTGAAATATGCTTACAGACAGAATGGAAATAAACTAGCTAGGGCATTGGTAGCTTATCTCTGAGAAGAGATGTGGCGGCTACTGGCCTCTGAACTATGTTACAATGAGGCTCAATGGCCTATTATTATTGAGAAACAATGGAAAAACCTAAACATCCAAAGACCTAACCCTAGGAGATGAAACACCAAGACTATGGACCCCGTTTGGGTAAGTTGGTACATCAACTTCCCGGGGATGTAACTTTGGCATACGATCTTCGTTTGACGCATTCTATACCTCTTTAGAAAGATCTATTTGAGGACTACAACTTTTGGGTGAGAAACATGATCTAAGATCCATGTTTCTCCCCCTTTTTCTCAAAAAACATCGTTTAAGGCCTCAAAACTGCTCTAGAAGTTCAGGACCCAAAAAACTGCTAAAAATAGTAAACTGTGTGGAAACTAAAAAACTGAAAGAAGCAATAGTGGTGGTCCAAGTGGAATAGGTAGGTGGCCACCAATATCCACCTGGATCATTCCTCCCCCCTTAGGAAGCAATGGTCCCCATTGCGTTGAGTTCCTCCATGAGATGAGGAAACTTCTGCTGAACTTGGTCCCTGGTGAGCCATTTGCCTTGGTGAAGGAGTTGGACTGCTTTGACAACTCGATATAGCGGTATCCTTTGTTTTCGGGTGTGATTGATATGTGTATCCATGATTTGATCAGTTATGGCTTGTTCCATCCAGTCTGGATTTAACTCTGTTGGTGTGAGTTGTTCTGCCATGTCGGATGTGTCTAGTAGAGGTGGAAAGTAGGGCCGAAGGCGGTCCACGTTGAACACTGGGTGCAGACCAAGGAATGGTGGAATGCTGAGCTTGATGGAATTTTCCCCTACATCCTTGTTGAGAGTGTACGTCCCATATCGGAGTAAACAAAGCTTGCGGTGGGGTCCAGCGAGACGCTCCTTTTGCAAATGCAGCCACACTTTGTCCTTTCCCAAAATGTAATGCTTCCATTGACGACAAGCCTGCACAATGGAATACATTTCTTTTTCATAAGTGGGATACTTCCGGACTGTGTCGGAAAGTGTCTCATTGTGATATGCCACTGGATACCCATGTTGAGTAAGGACTGCCCCAATAGCATAGTCAAAGGCATCTGTCTCGATCTCAAATGGTTGTTGCAAGTCTGGTAATGTGAGCACTAGTGCAGAGCAGAGGTAATGCTTCAACTCCCCGAATGCCTTCTGTTGAGATTCAGACCAAAATAATTTTTCTTTAGCTCCTCCCTTGGTGACTTGTCTCAAGGGCCAAGTGATATGAGAGAATCCCAATACAAACCTACAGTAGAAATTGGAAAGACCTAAAAATATGTGGAGCTCTGTTAGGGTGGTTGGGGCTGGCCAATCCCGAATGACTTGGATATTTGTTGGATCCACTTGCACCTCCCGCTCATCAATAATGTATCCCAGATACTGAACCTGGGTTATGCCAAAATTGCATTTCTCCAAATTGGCACACAACTTGTGTTGCCACAGTGTTTGGAGGACTTGTCAGATGTGGTGGAGGTGCTCTTCCCAAGTCTGTCTGAAGATCAGAATGTCATCCAAGTACACCACTACAAATGAATTGGTGAATGGCCATAGGATGTCATCAATTAGCTTCATGAAGGTTGCAGGGGCATTCGTCAAACCAAAAGGCACGACCAACCATTCGAAAAGGACCTCCTTGGATTTGAATGCAGTCTTCCACACATCAAAGGGTTCTATTGGTACCTGGTGATACCCAGACTTCAAGTCGATCTTGCTGAAATATTTTTCCCCCTTGAGTTGGTCCAGAAGGTCATCAATCTATGGTATCGGGTACCTATTCCAGACAGTGATCTTGTTTAGTGCCCGATAGTCAATGCAGAGTCTCCAAGTCCCATCTTTATTCTGCACCAATACGATCGGGCTCCCACAGGGCGATGAACTCGGCCGGATGTGACCTTTTTACAACAACTCCTAAATCTGCCTCTTGATTTTGTCATTCTCCAGGACAGAGCACCGGTAGATGGGTCCATTGGGCAGCGGTGCAACTGGGGTCAGATCGATGGGGTGCTTGACCTAACAGTGTAGAGACACCCTTGTGGGGGAGGTGAAGCTGTCCTCGCACTCCTCCACAACCTTATACATCCGTTGTTTCCATGTAGCGGGGCCTTGTTTGGAGGTCATGGCCACAGTCTTCCTCTTTCCCCGAGGGCAGATCATTAGGAAAACAAATTTCTTGGTTTTGGAAATGAGCTTACTGCATTGTTTTGCAGTAACCAAAGAGATGGTGGTAGGCGGTGCTATCTCCGATATCTTGTACAACTTGTTTCCCAAAGTGATAATAAGAGCATGAGGCTTGGACTCATACATAGCATGTTGCTTCCACAAGTACGGTTGGCCTAATAATACATCAGAAACATCAAGAGGAGAAATGTCACATAATACCTCATCTGTGAAGGGCTTGATGTTGTAGGGAAGGCGACATTGTTGACTGACGCGGAGGTCCTGTCCTTGGTGCAACCACCCGATGGTGTATGGTTGTGGGTGTGTTGTGGTCGGCAAGCCCAACCTCTTCATGACCTCTACTGATATGAGGTTCTTCTGGCTCCCGCTGTCGACAATGAACTGCAACGGGGAACCCTTTACCCACATATTGGAATGGAAGACACGCTCTGCCTCCTCTGGATCTTCTGGTTCCTCATTCTGGATATTCGTGGTGGAAATGGTGGCGTTGGGATCTGCATTGATAATCTGCTTCCCCCTATTAGTCCCCTTGTCAGGTTCTGATTCAGAGTCAGAGCATGCATCTGATTCAGAAGCCTTCAACTCGGCTACTAGTGACTGCTTGGCCCAACACTCAATTGTGTTGTGAGTGGAGCTCTTATGGAACTCACACCACTTCCCCGTGTCCTTTTTTGGCTTCATGGTGTTCTTTGCTTGTGGCTTTGGTGGGTTTTCCTGGGCTACCCTGCCTTGGCTTGGTCCTTTGTTCTGCGGTTTGGGAGTACCTTTCCCTTGCTTTTGATTTGCAGACCCAAAGTCTCGCTTCTTCTGTTTGAACTTCTGCTCAATCTTGGCAGCATATCGGTTTGCCACACCAAGCGAGGAGATGTCGAGGAACTCCATTTCCTCCTGAATGTATCTGTGCAGACAACTTCAGTACTTTAACACCAAATGTTTCTCTGAATCTTTGATACACAACTTTGTGCGTAGGGTATGAAACAGATTCGTCATCTCATGCACATCTTGGTCCCTTTGCTGCCACAACGTAGTCCATTTTATGTATTTGTCCTCATAGCTCCCCATGGGATAATATTGTTCCTTGATGGCGTCTTGGAAAGAATTCCAAGTAGGTGCGACCGAGAACAAAGAAGGTTCTCCCTCGCCCTCTTGCTTCGAGTAGGTTTCCCACCAGTCCTTGACATGGGGGGCGACTTTGAGAAGTGCTAAAATAATCTTTTCTCGGTCGAAAAAGTCATGAACCGAGAAATATCCTTCTAACAGATTCAACCATCTATCTACGACATCTGCATCTATTTGGCCGTCAAATATTGGAATGTCAAAGTTTACTTGTACCTTAAAAGGAGTGGCGCCTCCAGAGTGGCTTCTGGATGTCGATGCGCCACCAGTCGGAATCCGTTGAAGAATCTGGGAAAAGTTGTCCATCATCGCGTTCCTTTGTTTCTCGAGGGCCTCCTCGAGCAACATTTTGATAGGATCTCCTGCACCCTCATATTTATTTTCTTCCTCCATGGGTGGTCGTCGGGGTTTGCGAGGCTGATCTTGTAAAGGTTCAACCAGATCAAGCCCCAACTCCTTATACCCCGATCTCGTTGGGGACATGCAAAGAAGGATCGAAAATGAGAAGATCGCTCTGATACCACTGATCCATATTTATTTAGGAACATAATGAAATACACAAATAAACATAAACACAACGATGCAGAGGAAATAAGACTTCATTTCATTAATAACAAACGACTGAAATATGCTTATAAACATAATGGAAATAAACTAGCTAGGGCACTGGTATCTTATCTCTGAGAAGAGATGTGGCAGATACTGGCCTCTAAACTGTGTTATAATGAGGCTCAAATGCCTATTCTTATTGAGAAACAATGGAAAACCCTAAACATCCAAAGACCTAACCCTAGGAGATGAAACGTCAAGACTATGGGCCTCGTTTGGGTAAGTTGGTACATCAACTTCCCGGGGACGTATCTTTGGCATACGATCTTCATTTGATGCGTTCTATACCTCGTTAGAAACATCTATCTGAGGACTGCAAATTTTGGGTGAGAAACATGATCTATGTCCTATATTTCTTCCCGTTTTCCCAAAAAGCATCCTTTAAGGCCTCAAAACGGCTCCTGAAGTTCAGGACCCGAAAAACTGCTAAAAATAGTAAATTGTGCGGAAACTGAAAAACTGAAAGAAGCAATAGTGGGGGTCCAAGTGGAATAGGTGGGTCGCCACCAATATCCACCTAGATCATACCCAAACTCCAGTCTAGGCTATGAGCAATTTGTAATCCTACTCTAGTGCAACTCTTGCATACTTAGACAATTTTTAATAGTTTAACACTTCATTTATAAACATAAATCCAAGAACATAAGAAACCAAGAGAACAACTATGGAACAAACAAAATACATACACATAAATAGTGTGTGTGACACAAACCATTCCTAACACTCGGCCAAGTCTTTGTTATTGGGAAACAATTACAATATGAGTACTACTGGCTCAGTTTACAACTTGGGTAGAGTCACACGACTCGCCTCATCTCACCAATAAACTCATATATAGATTCATTACACCAAGACTCTCTATCAGAACTGTCTTTGCAACCTCTTATAGTGCACCTTAGACATTCCCATGACCATAAAATTTCTATCCCTTCATTACCACAAACTTACATAAATTTCGGTTCTTCCTCACACATGCCTCCAACAAACCTATGTTTCCAGAATTCCCCAAAATCTCCTAGAGTGTCCCACTGTTGGCTACTTGTCTTCCATCTTGGAAGCTCCACCTCAATTCTGCCTTACTTCAAAACTTTGCCTCAAACTTGTTCTCTCCAAATCTCTTGCCAAAATATGCCTTGGTTGTGCATCTTTGTGCTCTTATAGGGACTCCAAGCGTCACCAACGTGAAACGTGTTGTCCTTTGGGTGTATCGCACCCCTTCTCGAACCACCACACTCAAATGACTGGTCACACCCCTCTATGGACTCGATGCATCCAAACGATCCCTTGCACCCATCAACCATCATATCTATTATACCGACGCTCCCCATCCTTATGCACATGCCCATTTTCTTGTGCTCTTCCTTGTGCCAATCGTAATGAATCCCCATGGGTGTGTCGATGGGGTCATCCAACCTCTGTAGTACACCCATGTTGCTTAGGGAAGATGATTCCACTCTTTGGGTATGCTCCCTATTTTCCCTTCCCTTTCCCAAATGCAACCTAAGTCTCCATTAATTGTTCCAAGGAAAGTAAGGTGTGTGCCTCCTTGGTGCCACATGTCACCATCATACACCCAAGGTGCATCTTCTCACACCCACATGCCTTCGTACACCCAACTGATCGTATGCTCTCTATGTTCTCTTTCTCAAATCGTCCCTAAGTCTGCCCAAAGAGTGTGCACAATCGGTGGGAGTTATGGGAGACCTTACATCCTCCCCCACTCCAATTTGTTGCCATCCATGACAACATCCGTCGATCTCCATGATGTCTTTTCCCCATCTCTAGATATTGTCACCACTCAACAACTATTATCTCCTCAATGACTCTCATCAAGGAAAAATCTCCCCAGGAAGTTCTTGACAGTGTGCCCAAGTGTTGGATTATTTTGACCCGTGATGGCCTCGATAATTTGACTCCGTCATTGTGTGTCATGAACTTTGGATCCTCTCAAGTCATGAACTAGTTGGATGATCAATCCAACTGTCATGTTCGTCGCTAGAGAATTCACGTCTCGACATCCAAAAAACCCTTTTCTTTCTGCCTCATCATCAACCTGTCCAACTCCTCTTGGTCTTATTGAGTCACCCACTACATCCCCAACATGTTCACCTCACTTCGTCGAACCTCTTTGATTTTGGATAAGGTCCTGCCCCTTGTCACAATCTAACAAGTCATCTCCACTACCCATCCATCATTTCACAACTTCCCTTCTTGAGTATTTTCAAGAAACCTCCACTAGTCATCATCATTTGTGCTGCTTGTTCCTGACATCATGTCTCAATCTTCTTTGTTTAGCAGGTAGAGTGTACCCAAAATCCACCACCAAGTTTATTGGCATACATTGTGTCTGAATTTCACCTCTTCCATAAGTATCACAAGACCAATCAAATTTCCTACGGTGTGCATCCCAACTCCTCAAGTCGTTTTGTAGTAAGTTGGAAGTCATATATCTCCATGGCCTTCCTACAAAAGTTCACGATCATTGCAGGGTGTCATTCTTCAACTTCTACCTCTTCCATATTTCTCTCCAAGTCTTTTTGAGTAAGTGCCTCCATGCATTTTCTTGGCCCAACTCTTGAATTTTTTGCAATGGACAAGTCTTCTACCCGATCCTCCACAACATCCATAACCCTTTGTTGATAACTATTCACTTGGTCATGTTCCCCCCCTCCATGGAAAGTGAAGAGTTCAACTATCTCTTACATTGATGTTCATGGTTCTACAAGTTCCTCAATTGACCAAACTTCCTCATGGATGTCTTCACCGAAGTCTTCGTCACCATCAATTATTTCTCTTTTTCCCTAGACTCCTCATAGATTCTATGGTGTGGATGAATTCATGTTGTTATGTCACATTGCAAGGCTTATCTATGCTTCCACCAACCCTTACCAACCTAATCAAAAAAATCCTAGGTGTCCTCCCGAGCTTCCTCTTCATCATCAAGGGTGTGCTTGGTGTTCTGGTCTCATCCAAGAATACTAAGTGACTTTCATGAATGAGTGGAGCTACTTTGGCAAGTCTGAGGAAGTACAATCCTAGGATCGTTGCATGATCTTCCAATGGAGCTACAAACAAATACATGTTTCCAAGCCACTCCCTCACTCTCAATGGTGTTGAATGAATAATCCATATCATTGACATCACTGCTAACTTCAACACTTTACACGTTCTAGTGTAGTTCTTAGGTTTGCAATGAAGAGATTTTGTAGCTCATTTACTCACAAAACCGTGGATTTCCCCAGTGTCAACCAAGGCTTCCAACTTCGTCATCTTCTTCACTTGAACCATCTTTGCTAAGAGTCTTGCCTCTTCCATTGTTGGTGTGAGTCTAGCCTCCTCTTCAACCAACATAGCTAACCTTCCTTGCATTGGACAGTTCCACATAAAATGATTTTTCAAATAAAGGTAACACTTAATCAATCTTCCACTCCTCACGAGTGGTTGGGATGATTCTTTGTCGTTGCGATGCCTTCATGTTTGATTATCTCCTCCCACAGTTCTCACAACATAGCCAATGTCAATGTCTTAGTATCCTTCATCAATCCCTTCAATCTGTTGATCTTGGACTCCATCATTGCATCAAATTCGCCCATCCTCTTGGATTTTCTTGAATCGTTGAGATACATTGTCCCTTTTGACCTTCCAACCTTTATCATTTGCACCATCCATTTCACTTCCTGACCCACATCACTTGGCTTTCTCAATAGTTTTGCGAAACTCCTCCACACTATCCTAAGATTGTAATGAGTCCTGAGGTCATTTACACATCCATGTGATCAATTCACCCTCACAAACTTTTCTCATGGTATGTGTATGCACATAGGACTGTTCTCAAACCACCTGTGATGGAACAACCCACCTTGTTGAACCACTAACCAAGGTTTGTCCCCAATCTTCCTCTGTAGTCAACTCTACGACAAGTTTTTTGATGAGTCTTATGGTCATCCACCCTATCCAAGTACTTCGTTCCACCATGATATTTTCCCTTGGCTTGTACAAGGGGTGTGCCCAGGTCAACCTTCCATTGAAGCTATCAACCGAAATATTTTTCATGAGCCTAATGCAAAGCTTCTATGATGAACCAATTCATCTAACCAAATTGTTTACCAAGTCTCTGAACGTTCCCACTGAACTTTCTTTGCAATGAACTATATTTTCAACAAGTGACCCCCCCCCACAACTATTCTAACTACAGTAGTGGTGAAGAGACAAATATGCTTTGATTCCACCTGTCATGACCCCACAGAATGTCTGTTGAGATCTTGCGATCATTTTCCTCCCGAGGGTGTGTGACACCATGACGGTTCTTACTTGGTTTCTTGGAAACACCAAGAATACTTCATTCAGACTATGCTTTTTCACCTAGAGCATACCCATACTCTATTCTACGGTATGGGCGAGCCACACTACTACTCTAGTGAAACTCCTGTATACTTACAAAATTTTTGATAGCTTAGCACTTAGTCATTGATAATAATACATCCAAGAACATGAAAAAACAAGAGAAAAATTATGGAACAAATGAAAGGCATACACAAAAATAGTGCAGGCAACACGAACCACACCTAACACCCGACTAAATCTTTGATATTGTGAAATAGTTACAATATGATGACTACCGACTCGGTTTAAAACTTGAGAAGAGTCACATGACTCACCTCACCTCACCAAGACACTCATACAAAAATTCATCACATTAAGAGTACTCTCTATACTGGAAAGTCAAAGGAAGGAGGTGCTCTAACCCCTCGAACTCGCGATATGCGATATTGCGAAATGATCCTGGCTGTTGAAGCTAGAGGACACATGGTGAGTGATTGGCATTTCGCTGACTGAAAGTTCAAAGGAACGAGGTGCTCTATCCTTCCAACTCGCGAAACACGAAATAACGAAATGATCTAAGTCGTCGGATCGAGGAGAAATCTGGACCGTCGATCCAAGAAGGACACATGGTGAAATCGCGATAAGATCAGGACCATTGGTTCCATAGGACACGTGGCACAATATTGTAAGGACAAGTGTCAAGTTGATTCGGCATCTCCGGCCACTAGAAATCTCAAATCTGAGTGACATGTGGAAACCACTCATCTCATGACACGTCATTGAGTGACGCAAGAATGAGGTCACTCGGGGAGTTTGACTTCGGGAGTTTTAGCTTCATCAGTACCCCAAAATCTCGAAGGCTGAAGTCTTGGGGAGGAGGATAGTCATTGGATCAATGAGAAATATCGACCGTTAATCTGGAGAGCGAAGTTATCTTTTGATTGGCGAGTGGTCATAAATCATGATCACATCATCGAGAGTTGGAGGGAGGAGCTAGAGAAGCCAAGCTCCATTTCGGGGTTCGCAATATGAGGAGTCAAGGAAACTCATGGGAGAATCCATGAAAGGAGAAATCATGAAGGGCCTTATAACGTAGGGTGTGGTCACTGTCGATGGTCACATCGTCGAGATCTGGAGAGCAGA
Organism: Picea engelmannii; assembly: GCA_009831015.1. NCBI lineage: Eukaryota > Viridiplantae > Streptophyta > Pinopsida > Pinales > Pinaceae > Picea > Picea engelmannii. The sequence continues at coordinate 229,220 of ML794450.1, read as the reverse complement.
GATCGAGAAGCCAAGCTCCATTTCAGAGTTTGCAACATGGAGAGTCGAGATGACTCTTCATAGAATCCATGAAATGCGAAATGAGAAATGTGTTTTTAGACTTGGTCCTGGGTCACCGTTGGTGGTCACATGAATGGAAGGAGTTAGCAGCTAAGCTCCATTTCAGAGTTTTGTGATTCGGTGTTTTTGGAAGTAACACACAGTAGAAACGCCAAAATACGAAGTCGCGAAACACTCTCGTTTTTGGCCCTTGGTCATAACTTATGGTCACATCGACGAAGGCTTAAGGGAGGAGATAGCACGAAGCTAAGCCCCATTTCAGAGATCGAGACTTGGAGAGTCGAGATGCCTCGCAATAGGAATTTGCGATACGTGAAATCGTGAAATACCTTTTGAACAAGCCCTTGGTCATGGCCGACGGTCACGTGAAAGGAAGTGGCTTAGCCAGAAGAGCTAGCGTGCACTATGAAGTTTTTTTTTAGAAAGGGAAAAGGCGTGAAAGGATGAGCTCACGCAATTTCTTTCTCTGGTGTAACTGCTAGAGACCACTGATGGTTTCGGCTTGTCAACTGGAGTAGCTCTAGAGTGATCTCCAGAGAAGATGAAGAGTCCTGAGGTAACTGCCAGAGGAATGAAGACTGTTCATAGAGGCGATTGACAGATGGAAAAGGGTTGTAGCCTGTAACTATGACAAAGAGGACGAGCTCGAATGTGACAGAGAAGATGAAGAGTCTTGACTTCCAGAGAGGATAATTAATCTTAGAATAACTCACAGTGATGATGAACGCATGAGCGTAACCGCCAAGGAAGATGAAGAGTTGTTGTGATGATTAGGACAGTTGTTGGCATGATGTGTCATGCAAAGAAGAGATGAGATGGAGTGCTCTAGGAGATCCTTTTGGGTATGCAGGGAGAAGTTGTCTGTGCATAGGACCATAAGGGTATATATGTGGCACAACGCATAGAGAACAAGCTACGGTTGTGAGTGATGCATGCGTGTAGAAGCATGATGTGCAGGAGATGAAGCTTAAAAGAAGAAAAGAACAGAGATGCATATCTCTGAGAGGAAGAGAAACCCGAGGTGTGCATGTTGAGACAGAGGAGAAGATCAACCGAAGAGGATGTAAGCAGGAAGACACTGATGGAGGCAGAGTAGAGAAACATAGTAGAATAGTGATAATCCCAGTAAGCCAATGATAACTATTGAATCACTATAATAAATTCACAGAAAGCAAAGTTTTATATTTCAGGGTGGTTGAGAGGTGCCAGGGAGGACTGTTGTCCTCAGAGTTTCAAGCAGGTGCTTGAACGCAGGGAGTTATAGCTTCCATCTGGGTTCAACCAGAGAAACCAGGGTGGCACGACGGTGCAAGGGAGAACATTGGTTCTCTGATATACAGGTCGGTGCCTGTATGACTGGAAGTTTGTGCTTCCATCCAGTTGGTGCTGGAACATTCAGAGAGTTGGTACTTCCTTCTAGTGGGTGCTAGAGAAACCAGAGAGTTGGTGCTCTCAACAAGTAGCATCTTACAAAACAGAGGTGGTAGCCTCATTATGAGTTGGCACTCATAAGAATGATAATGTACAAAAATTAATTATCATATAAAGAAGAAGAGGCTTTCACCCTTTATGGGTTTCCTCAGGAATATCTGTCTCTGTACTATACATGTATGTGAATGATGTTGAATACTCTACTACTTATTTATTGTGATCATCATTGAGAGTTCTGTAATGAATTTAAAAATGGATATAATTTTTTAAGCACAGTAACAACTGATTCACCCCCCCCTCTCAGTTATCCATCAATTGGTATCAGAGCTGGCCCCTTTTATCTAAGGGTAAATCCTAGAGCTTAAACATGTCAAGCCAGGAAGGAACTTCAACTAATAAGGCCCCTCTGTTCAATGGAACAAACTTTGCCTTCTGAAAAGTTAGAATGAGAACCTACATAATGGCTTTATGATCTAAAAATGAAGAAGACTTGAAAAACTTGAATAATTATTTCAAGTGAAATGTTATGTGTTTAAAGCAACAGGATCAATTTGCAACACATAAATTAAGGATTAATTATGCAAAATACACATAGACAGCAGCATAAACATTGAACATAAACACATGTTCACAACAATTGATAAAGGAGTTCACCCCTCTTCTGGGCTACATCTCCTGGTCCAGCTTCCAATGGATCATTATTATTAATTGCTCAAAAAGTGTCTTACAGTGCTCAAACTGAAAAACCGACTGCTCCAATGGCTTCCCAGCATCCCAAAACCCCTATCTAGGCTCTTTCGGCACCTCAATCAGTCGAAAAACAAAGAAGTTAGGCCTCCTGGAAGTTCCCCTCTTCAATCTTGTTGTCTCTGGTTCTACAATTCGCACCCTCCTTCCACAAACCTGGCTCACACGCTCTTTTAAGGGCAAAAAACCAGCATTGGGTGCAATCGCGCCAACGGTGCAAACCGTAGGATGGTTAAGGGTGCTCCAGCCCCTAACCGCCTCGGCACCTGGGCGTATGGCGCATAAGATCGTGTTCTAGGATAAAAAAGTGGTTAATTCGTTAGAACGGTATAACCTCCTCCCGCGCTCCATTTTGTGGACACATGGTAATACACAACCCCGTGACCAGGGGCTCCATGCATGGTAAATCCCGCGCACACTATACATATTACATTGGTTATAAAAACTTTGGGTTATAATTTATAGACCCATGCCACATATTAAAATACACGGTTATATGTTGTAACAGAACCACGGGCCGGGGCTAAGCCCCGGCCCGACCCCCCGCCCACATTACAATTTCACAAATTTAAATATATTCAAACACATGTATTTAATAAGAACCAATGTGTGGCCTAATGGCCGGGCGGTTGTGCAAAGGCATTGGCTTGTGGGGAGGTCCAGGGGTCGAACCCCGCGGCCCCCAAAACATTTTATATAAAACCAACTATCCAATAAACGAGGGACACGTGGCGCCCATGGATTGGGCCACGTGTCCTCATATTACTTGCCACCAATCGGACACATGTCACCACCCAATTCACCAGAAACCAACCAATCAACAACTGCCATGTCATCACCGTATAGCCTGTACGGTCCTGCCACGTCACCGTACGGACTGTACAGACTGTACGGACAGGTACAGTCAGCATCCAAAAATTTTGCCTGTTTGTCTTGGCGAACAGATCGCAATATCTTCTCCATACGGACTCCGTTTGAGAAAGTAAATATACCGCCGGAATCAGGAAGACGAGACGGACGCAATTATCCAAAACATTTTATATAAAACCAACTATCCAATAAATGAGGGACATGTGGCGCCCATGGATTGGGCCACATGTCCTCATATTACTTGCTACCAATCAGACACGTGTCACCACCCAATTCACCAGAAACCAACCAATCAAAAACTGCCATGTCATCACCATACAACCTGTACGGTCCTGCCACGTCATCGTACAGACTGTACGGACTGTACGGACAGGTATAGTCAGCATCCAAAAATTTTGCCTGTTTGTCTTGGCGAACAGATCGCGATATCTTCTCCATACGGAATCCGTTTGAGAAAGTAAATATACCGCCGGAATTAGGAAGACGAGACGGACGTAATGGAACTATTTTCGTTGCATTCTGAGCACTTTGAAAATTGAGCAAAATTTGATCCCCTGATCACACCTCCCCATTGGGAAGCTTTTGGAACTCCAAAAGACTATCTCAGTCTATGTGAAGATGAGGGTATAATTCCCTCACCCTTCCAACCTCAATCCACTTGTCCTTGCTTGCATTCATCCCTTTAATACCAACTCGCAAATACTCCACATTTCCTCTCTTCGAAGTTCGCATTCTCCTGTCAAGTATGGTGTCTTCCTGCAGTTTTGTTAGATACTCTGGAGAAAAATCATCTATGGAAGGAATCTGAACATTCTCTCCTTGATCATCAATCAATGGAGGCTCATACAACTTCAAATTCT
>ML794450.1:180658-220809 GCA_009831015.1 Picea engelmannii | reverse complement strand
CCTGGTCCAGCTTCCAATGGATCATTATTATTAATTTCTCAAAAAGTGCTCAAAAACATGTCTTACAATGCTCAAACTGACAAACCGACTGCTCCAATGGCTTCCCAGCATCCCAAAACCCCTGTCTGGGCTCTTTCGGCACCAATGAAGTTAGGCCTCCTGGAAGTTCCCCTCTTCAAGCTTGTTGTCTCTGGTTCTACAATTCGCACCCTCCTTCCACAAACCTGGCTCACACACTCTTTTAAGCGCAAAAACCCAGCACCGGGCACAACCGCGCCAACGGTGCAAACCGTAGAACGGTTAAGGGCGCGCCAGCCCCTAACCGCCTCGACACCTGGGCGTATGGTGCATAAGACCATGTTCTAGGATAAAAAAGTGGTTAATTCGTTGGAACGGTATAACCTCCTCCCGCGCTCCCTTTTGTGGACACATGGTAATACACAACCCCGTGACCAGGGGCTCCACGCATGGTAAATCCCGTGCACACTATACATATTACATTGGTTATAAAAACTTTGGGTTATAATTTATAGACCCGTGCCACATATTAAAATACATGGTTATATGTTGTAACGGAACCACGGGCCGGGGCTAAGCCCCGGCCCGACCCCCCGCCCACATTACAATTTCACAAATTTAAATATATTCAAACACATGTATTTAATAAGAACCAATGTGTGGCCTAATGGTCGGGCGGTCGTGCGAAGGAATTGTCTTGTGGGGAGGTCCGGGGGTCTAACCCCGCGGCCCCCAAAACATTTTATATAAAACCAACTATCCAATAAACGAGGGACATGTGGCGCCCATGGATTGGGCCACGTGTCCTCATATTACCTGCCACCAATCGGACACATGTCACCACCCAATTCGCCAGAAACCAACCAATCAACAACTACCGTGTCATCACCGTATGGCCTGTACGGTCCTGCCACGTCACCGTACAGACTATACGGACTGTACGGACAGGTACAGTCAGCATCCAAAAATTTTGCCTGTTTGGCTTGGCGAACAGATCACGATATCTTCTCCATACGAAATCTGTTTGAGAAAGTAAATATATCGTCGGAATCAGGAAGACGATATGGATGCAATGGCACTGTTTTTGTCGCATTCCGAGCACTTTGAAAATTGAGCAAAATTTGATCCCCTGATCACTTTAGGTGCAGATGTTTGGGATGTGGTAGAGACTGATTATGTAAAGCCAGTTGTACTAGCTAATAAGGATGACAAGCTAGAATTCAGCTTCAACGCTAAGCCTATGAATGCTATCTTGAGTGGGCTTGTAGAAGTGGAATTTGTAAAAGTTATGCACTTAGAAACTGCCAAAGAAATGTGGGACAAACTCATTAGCAGTTATGAAGGTAATGAGAAGCTAAAGGATGCCAAGCTTCAAACCTATAGAGTATTTTTTGAACATCTGAAGACGAAAGAGGATGAAACTATTGGAAAGTACTTTCTGAGAGTTGAAGAACTAGTAAATGCAATGAAAGCACTTGGTGAAAAAATTGAGGAACCCTCTTTAGTTCAGAAAATTTTGAGATATCTACCAGATAGGTTCAACCCAAAGGTCTCTGCTATAAAAGAACTTAATGATCTAAAATCCTTGGCGTTTGATCAACTTCTAGGAACATTGACTGCATATGAAATGAGAATAGTTAAAGATAAACCCACCTCCACAGAAGCATCATTTAAAGCATACAAGAATGAGGATTCTAAGACTGATGAAATTGAAGCAAAATTTGTGAGAAGACTGAAGAAGGGATCAGGCAAATACAAAGGTAAACTGCCTTTCAAATTTTTTAACTGTGGTGATATAGGCCATTTTGAAAATAAATGTCCTCACAAAATAAAGGATTAGACATATGATGATGAGGAGAAACACAAACACATAAATTTCTTTAAAGAGAATAATTTTAAGAAGAAAAGTTTGTGTGTAAACAATGATGATGATCCTTCAGATGATGAAGACAATGACTCCTCTATTGAATATAAACTAAATGACTTCATGCTTATGGATAAAGAGGATTATGATAATAAAAGCACAGGAAGTGATGCTAATGAAGAAGAAACTGTGGTTGATATGGAAGGAGAACTGATCAGTGCACTGGAAGAGATTGACAGACTCAAAATTAAGAAGAGAAAACAAAAACGATTGCTGATACAGTTCAATAAAGGTAGTAAAGAACTCGATAAATACTTTGTCCTACTAAAAGTGGAATTAGAAGAGGCAAATAAAATCAAAGACATTCTGAAACAATAGTTATCAGAAAAGAAGGCAAGATGTGAAGCTCTGGAAAAGGAAGTAGTGAAAACTAGGAAAGAGTTGGAGAAGTTCAAAGATTTATATCTTCAAAATCTTCCAAGCATTAAAGCCTCAGAAGGACTAGCCACCATTCCGAATCAGCAAAGGAATCCAAATTTGAAAACTAGTCTAGGTTATGAAGAAGGATCAAGTAGTGGTCAGCCAAGCAACAAAGAATCCATCAAGTTTGTCAAATCAACATTCACTAACAATAAAGAACCTGTAGAAACAAAGGAAGATAATCAACCACCAAGGAGTAAATAAAAAGGTGCCAGAACTAAATTTGTAGAACAAAGAAATAATACACCCTCTGCTCAAAGAAATAATCAACATGAAAGAAATCGACCTGCTCAAAGAAGGCAACCATTTTCCAAGTACAAAGGATTTTTCTATGGATATTGTTTTTTCTATTCTAACTTTGGTCACAAAGCTGTAAACTGTTCTTTAAGATTTAAATATGAGCAATCAAAATATTCAAGGAATAGATATCTACCGCAACAAAGAATGATACAACCAAGTAACAAACAATCACAGACTGCAAATAATGTGATGGTTGGAAAAAGGACACAGGTTAAGAATAACAATCATTATGATCCTTTACTCAATGAACCAGAATGTTACACCTACCATAATTTTGGACATAAATCTACAGACTGTCGCTTAAGGAACTACGAGACAAATTTGAACCCCTCTACTCAAAATGTCAAGGTTTGGAAGATGAAAGAAAATGGCAAGTGTGGACTAGTGCTGTCAGCCCAAAGACAACATAACCCCTGGTATATTGACAGTGGTTTCTCCAAACATATGACGGGAGACAAAGGTAAGTTTCTATCTCTAAGTGAAAGAAAATCAGGAAACGTAACCTTTGGAAATGATGCTCCAGGTAAAATCAAGGGTAAAGCGATGGTGAGTCTAAGTAATGTAAAAGTAAAAGCCCAGCATGTTCTCCTTGTAGATGGGCTGAAACATAATCTGCTCAATGTAAGTCAAATGTGTGACAAAGGATGTGAAGTGGTGTTCACTTCCAAGGACGGCAAGATAAATTATGTAAACTCAGGACAAGTAGTGGCTAAAGGCATAAGGATAGAAAATAATGTATATGTGCTGAAAGAAGATAGAGAAGAGTGTCATCTAAGAAAACATGATGAGATCTGGTTATAGCATAGGATACCTGGACATATAAACTTTCACCACTTAATCAAGCTCAAAAATCTTGAGGCAGTAAAAGATCTTTCAAGAATATCAAAGCCATAAGATTCTATGTGTAAACCCTGCCAAGTAGGAAATCTAACTAGGACACAGTTTAAATCCAAGAGCTCTACTTCAACAGAGAAACCACTCCAACTAGTTCATATGGATTTATGTGGACCATCAAGACAGGAAGGCACAGGGAAAGAAAACTACTTCATGCTGATCATTGATGATTACTCCATACTTACTTGGGTTTCCTTTCTCAAGGAAAAAGATGAAGCATTTGAGAAATTTAAATATTTAAGGCTTTAACTGAGAATCAAATAGGCAAGAGGTTAAAGGTAGTAAGATCAGACAGAGGAGGCGAATTCATGTCAAGTGAGTTCAAATAATTCTGTGATAAACATGGGATCAAGAGAGAATACACAATTCCAAGAACTCCACAACAAAATGGAGTAGTTGAGAGGAAAAACAGAACAGTGCAACAAATGGACAAGTCAATGATGAATGAGAAGAACATTGGTCATACCTACAGGGTATAAGAAATACACACAACAGTCCATGTTCTTAACAAAGCCCACCTCAAACCACACACTGACAAGACACCTTATGAACTGTGGTATGGGAGACCTGCTTCAATCAAACACTTCAAAGTCTTTGGGAGTAAGTATTACATAAAGAATAATGATGAGAACCTTGGCAAGTATGATGATAGGGATGATGAAGGCATCTTCTTAGGATATGCTACCAATAGTAAAGGATATAGATGCTTTAATAAAATATTGCACAAATTAGTTGATTTCATTGATGTAAAGGTTGATGTAAAGGTTGATTGCACAAACCATGAGAAGGATAATCAAAGACACTGAGCAATCACATATAGCCTTCTTATCCATGCTGGAACCCAAGAATATTTATGAAGCTAGAAAATATGACCATTGGGTTAAAGTCATGAGTGATGAACTTGACCAGATTGAGAGAAACAATACGTGGGAGATGGTTCCTAGACCTGAAGGTAAAAATATCATTGGCTCCAAATGGATCTTTAAGAAAAAAATGAATGAGAAGGGACAAGTTGTCAGAAACAAAGCAAGATTGGTCTATAAGGGCTATGATCAAATAGAAGGACTAGATTTTGATGAAACATTTGCACCAGTAGCAAGACTAGAAGCAATCAGAATATTTCTTTCCTATGCTTGTCATAAAAGGTTTAAAGTCTATCAAATGGATGTCAAATCAGCATTTCTAAATGTATATTTAAAAGAAGAAGTCTATATGGAACAACCCGAGGGTTTCGAACTATCAGATAATCCTGACCTTGTCTGTAAGATCAAGAAATATTTATATGGGTTGAAACAAGCCCCTCGTGCCTGGTATCACAGACTGGATACATATCTACAAGACAAAGGATTCAAGAGAGGAATAGTTGACAACGATCTATATATCAAAACAGAGGGTAATGACTTGCTCATCATGTTGATCTATGTAGATGACATCATCTTCAGATGTAATAATGATTCATTGGTACAATGGTTGGCTTCGTCCATGGAGTCTGAGTTTGAAATGTCTATGATAGGGGAACTGTCATTTTTTCTTGGTCTGCAAATTACTCAAAAGTTTGAAGGAATGTTTCTTTCTCAAGAAAAATATCTAAGAGAAATTTTGAAAAGGTTTCAAATGGAAGATTCTAAACCTATGGGGCACACCTATGGTTACTGGATGAAAATTAAGCAAGGATGATGACTCACCTGATGTTGATAAAAGTTCATATAGGTTAATGATAGGCAGCCTGTTATACATCACAACATCTCGTCCAGACATAACGCATGCTATTGGAATGGTAGGAAGGTATCAATCTGCACCTAAACATAGTCATTTTCTAGCTGTCAAAAGAATATTCAGATATTTGAAAGAAAAAATGAACTATGGCCTATGGTATCCTAAGAATCAAAATTTTCAATTATCAATCTACTCAGATGTTGATTGGGCTAACTGCATGGATGAAAAGAAAAGTACAAGTGGAGGTGCGTTCTTCTTAGGAGATTCTCTAGTAGCGTGGTTGAGTAAAAAGCAAGGTTCCATTTCTTTATCAACTATAGAGGTAGAGTACATTGCTGCTTCTACTTGTTTCACTTAGGTATTATGGATGATTCAGACACTTGCAGACTTGGAGGTAAAATATACTACACCGATCCCAATTCATTGTGACAACACAAGTGCCATAAGTGTGTCAAAGAATCATGTATTCCACTCCAAGATCAAGCATATTCCCATAAAATACCATTTTCTGAGAGAGCAGGTCACCAATCAAATTGTTCAGGTTCATTACATTTCAACCATAGAGAAAATTGCAGACATCTTTACTAAACCCCTAGCCAAGACATCATTTGAATATCTCCGTCAGAAGCTGGGTGTCATCCCGTATCACACCTAAGAGAGTCCATCCTGTTAGGGGGACTAGGTGTTGGTTGAATATATGATAACTCTAACAAGTACTGCAACAAATCAAGGGGAGTATTTTTTATTTCACATTGATGTCAAAGGGGGAGAAAAGGAGTGGTCCAGACCGGATGCTATAGCTGGGGGTCCAAACAGATTAGCGCAGTCGTTTAGGGTTGTCATCAATGTTAAAGGGGGAGATTGTTGGCAGGTTTACAGTTGGGAGTGAGCTTGTCATTGATGGAAAACAGGCTCAGAAGACATCGTAAGTCCAGACAGGAGGAGCACACAGATGGAGGACAGATCTCGGGTGTTAGATCTGAGCGTGGGGTCTGACCATCATTGGATCCAGGAGAACCTGCATGTTCTTTAAAGTGCAAGGAGAAGCGGGCTTACAAAATCCCGAAAGCAGGAGGACCGTCCATCTTCGAGCAGGACACATGGTCATAGATCAACATTTTTCTGACTGGAAAGTCAAAGGAAGGAGGTCCTCTAACCCCTCGAACTCGCGATATGCGAGATTGCAAAATGATCCTGGTTTTTGAAGCCAGAGGACACATGGCGAGCGATTGGCATTTCGCTGACTGAAAGGTCAAAGGAACGGGGTCCTCTATCCTTCCAACTCACAAAATGCAAAATGACAAAATGATCTAAGCCATCAGATCAAGGATAAATTTGTACTGTCGATCCAAGAAGGACACATGGTGAAATCACGATAAGATAAGGACCGTTGGTTCCATAGGACACGTGGCACAATCTTGCAAGGACAAGTGTCAAGTTGATTCGACATCTCTGGCCACTAGAAATCTCAAATCTGAGTGACACATGGCAACCACTCGGCTCATGACACTTCATTGAGTGATGCAAGAATGATGTCACTCGAGGAGTTTGACTTTGGTAGTTTTAGCTTCATCACTCCCCCAAGATCTCGAAGGCTGAAGTCCTAGGGAGGAGGATAGTCGTTGGATCAATGAGAAATATCGACCGTTGATCTGGAGAGCGAAGTTCTCATTTGATTGGTGAGTGGTCATAACTGATGATCACATCATCGAGAGTTGGAGGGAGGAGCTAGAGAAGCCAAGCTCCATTTCGGGGTTCGCAATATGAGGAGTCAAGGAAACTCACGAGAGAATCCACGAAAGGAGAAATCACAAAGCGCGTTATAATGTAAGGTGTGGTCACTACCGGTGGTCACATCATCGAGAGTTGGAGAGTAGATCTCGAGAAGCCAAGCTCCATTTTGGAGTTTGAAACATGGAGAGTCAAGACGACTCTTCACAGAATCCTCGAAACGTGAAATGCGGAATGCATTTTCGAACTTGGTCCCGGGTCACCACTGGTGGTCACATGAATGGAAGGAGCTAGCAGTTAAGATCCATTTCAGAGTTTTGTGATTTGAGGTTTTTGGAAAAAACACACGGCAGAAACGACAAAATACAAAATTGTGAAACACTCTCGTGCTTGGCCCCTGGTCATAACTTATGGTCACATCGACGAAGGCTTAAGGGAGGAGCTAGCACGAAGCTAAGCCCCATTTCGTAGATCGGGACTTGGAGAGTCGAGATGCCTCACAACAGGAATTCACGATATGCGAAATCATGAAATACCTTTTGAACAAGCCCTTGGTCATGGCCGACGATCACATGAAAAGAAGTGGCTTAGCCAGAAGAGCTAGCGCACACTGTGAAGTTTTTTTTCAGGAAGGAAAAAGGTGCGAAAGGATGAGCTCACACAAGTTATTTCTCTGATGTAACTGCTAGAGACCATTGATGGTTTCGGCCTATCAACTGGAGTAGTTGTAGAGTGATTGCCAAAGGAGCTGAAGAGTCCTGAGGTAACTGCTAGAGGAATGAAGACACTGATGGAGGCAGAGTAGAGAAGCATAGCATAACAGTGATAATCCTAGTAAGATAATGACAACTATTGAATCACTGTAATAAATTCATATAAAGAAAAGTTTTATATTTCAGGGTGGTTGGGAGGTGATAGGGAGGACTGTTGTCCTCAGAGTTTCAAGCAAGTGCTTGAACGCAAGGAGTTATAGCTTCCATCTGGGTGCTTCCAGAGAAACCATGGTGGCATGGTGGTGCAAGGGAGAACATTGGTTCTCTGATATACAGATTGGTGCCTGTATGACTGGAAGTTGGTGCTTCCATCCAGTTGGTGCTGGAACATTTAGGGAGTTGGTACTTCCTTCTAGTGGGTGCTAGAGAAACCAGAGATTTGGTGCTCTCAACAAGTAGAAGCTTGCAAAATAGAGGTGGTAGCCTCATTATGAGTTGGCGCTCATAAGAATGAGAATGTACAAAAATTAATTATCATATAAAGAAGAAGAGGCTTTCACGCTTTATGGGTTTCCTTAGGAATATCTGTCTTTGTACTATACATGTGTGTGATTGATGTTGAATACTCTACTACTTATTTATTGTGATCATCATTGAGAGTTCTGTAATGAATTTAAAAATGGATATAATTGTTTAAGCATAGTAACAATTGATTCACCCCCCCCTCTCAGTTGTCCAACAATAGGCTATCTCATGAATCAAACAGATCATGTCACAAGTATCACCATCATATATGCATAGGACCTGGGATATGTAGTAGAACCAATTTACAAAGAACTGTGCTACTACCCAATCCAAGTGGATTTTGGGTAACTGCAACTCGCCAGCTCATACAAAATCTATAATCTAGCTCATAAAGAACTAGTAACTCATCAGCTCACACATAATCTGACATCTTGTTCATAAAGAACTAGTAACTTGTCAGCTCATTCATAATCTGACATCTAGTTCATAAAGAGCTATTAAGTCGTCAACTCACACATAATCTGACATCAAGTTCATAAAGAACTAGTAACTCGCTAACTCACACATAATCTATCATGTAGTTCATAAAGAACTAGTAACTCTTCATCTCACACATAATCTAATATCTAGTCCACAAGGAACTAGTAACCTCTAGTTGGAACACCATGCAACTGGTCCACAATGACCAGGAATCTAATCAAAAGGATTAGGCAATGTAGTGCGCACACACTACCCATCTAGCCTAAGGCTATGAAACACCTCCAATCACATAGTTTGGCCCACTAGCTTGAAAAGCTGGTTAACTAACCAACCCTGAAGGCATGGAATCCGTTGACCTTGTTCGAGGTCATGTTGATTGTTTCCATAGTTAGTAACGTGCATACCATACTATTTCACTAGAGTAGCAATCTGCATACTAGACTTTTTCACTGGAGTAGCAGTAACTCAACATACCAAAACTTTTCACTAGAGTAGCCCTCTGCATACTAGAATTTTTCATTGGAGTAGCAGTAACTCGACGTACTGAAATTTTTCATTGGAGTATCCCTCTGCGTACCATACTTTTTCACCGGAGTAGCAGTAAATTGGCATAAATTGGCATACCAAACTATTTCACTGGAGTAGCCCTTTTCATACTAGACTTTTTCATTGGAGTAGTAGTAACTCGACGTCCCTGACTATTTCAATGGGGTAGCCCTCTGCATACTAGGATTTTTCACTGGAGTAGCAGTAACTCTACGTACTAGAATATTTCACTGGAGTATTAAAATCTGTACCAAAATTTTTCACTGGAGTAGCAGTAACTTGACGTCCAAATTATTTCACTGGAGTAGTAGTAACTTGACGTACCAATCTATTTCACTGAAGTAGCCATAACATGCCCATGGATGACTACCCGCTGGTGCTGTCACATGATGAAGCTGCTGCACTAGAATCACATATGTAATTCATGACTCTCTGTTACTAGGGACATCCTTCTAGACCAAACCAAGCTTGTCTTTGAAGTACTTAAACTTCACTCTCGACAAAGGCTTGGTTAACACGTCAAATATATGTTCATTTGTAGCGACATACTGGAGCTTCACTACTCCCCTCTATATCATATCTATGATATATCGGTACCTGATCTCGATGTTCTTGGAATTTTCATGGAACACTGGGTACTCTTTCAACTTCACACAACTATGGTTTTCACACCAGATACAGGTGGCCTCTAACTCAAGATCAAACAATCCTATAAGTAGCTTCCAAAGCCACACTGCTTTGTTTCTAGCTAAAAAAGATACTATATACTTTGTCTCAACCATACTGAGCACCACACTAGTTTGCTTCCTGCTGAACCATGAGATCTTAGTTGATCCCATACTGAAAAAACATCTAGATGTACTCTTATGGTCTGCAACACTACCAGCCCAATCTGAATCAATAAAGAATTGTAGGCTTATCTCATGATCTAAAGCATATCTGAGTCCATAATCAATTGTACCCTTCAGGTACCTCATCAAATGTTTTTCTACAATCAAGTGAACATGTCTTGGATGAACCATATACTAACTCAATGTGTTCACCACAAAACATATATATGGCCTTGTGTTTGTTAAGTACATCAACGAACCAATCATATGTCTATACCTGGTAGCATCCATTGTCTCTAAAGATGTATCACTCAAATGAATTTAGATTCATCACCATTGGTGTAGGCATGGATTTTCAATGCATCATTCCAAATCTCTTCAAAATATCTACAACATATTTTCCTTGGCAGAGGAAAATCTCATCTGGTTTCTACCTCACTTCTAGACTGAAGAATTAATGCATCATACCCAGGTCTTTCATCTCGAATTCTATAGAAAAATTCCTCTTACTTTCAATGACGATCTTCTCATCTCCTGTTAGAAACAATCATCCACATATAGCAATAATACCACTGGTCCACCATCCACAACCTTGTAGTAAAAATTAGAATATATTTTACTCTTGGTAAATCCCAATCTCATCAGGAAGTTGACTAATCTGGCATATCATGCCTTGGGTGTCTTCTTAGGCCCATACAAATATTTATTTAATATGTAGACATGAGACTCCTTCTCACGTATATTGTGGCTGCTTTGTGTATACTTCTTCTGACTATTGTAGCAAGTGTCTCGTCATAATATTCTCCTTCTTGCTAGGAAAATCTTATGGAAACAAATCAGGTTTTTACATCTCTAAGCTACCATCTGCAACATGTTTGATCTCATAGATCAATTTGGAAGTCACCATTGAATTCCCTTTCGGTCTCAAGGAAAAATCCATATCCCAATCCTTCTAGCTGTCTTCCTCCTCTTTAACTGATATAAGGCAATCCTCCTAGGATATCTCACATCTCCTAGAAGTATTTGAAGCTACGATCTAGCCTCCTCAACTCATGTCACTTGTCTATTAGTCCTAGAAGACGTCTCTCTCTCCCATATGAAACTGAGGAGGAAAAGTCTCTAATCCACTGACTCTCTTTGAGATCATGCTCACTATGATTCTCCATGATCCCTATGAATATTGACTCCCTCTCAGTCTATATAATCTTCGGAGCCATCTTCTCCCTCTATATGTGATGATTTCCTCTGAAGTCTCCTATGAATGGTCATAGGGACATTGCTCTTCCCTACTGGAACATGAGGGATGAATCCTTCTGAACTCTAGCTCCTTCTGAGATGGAACTTGGTGTGGTCTCCTGCCTCACCACTGGTGGAGACATCTACTCCTCATGATTCGATTTATCAATGTTATATGTCTTTTCATCCTACAAAGTGTCACAGGACCATGTTGGTCTCTTTCTGGTTACTACAATGATTTTGGGTGGGCCCTTCTGGCCCTACTAACTCTTTATGATGATCTAAAGAGTGACCAACTGCAATAGAGGGATTTGTTCGATCATATTTGGATCCTTCTTCTCCTTACGATCAATCTCCATATGATATACTCTGTTAACAAGACCATATCTATGTTAATAAGAATAAAATACAATTTCATGGTAATAAACATATCATTACCATGGTGACCTGCCTGGAAGCAAAACAAGAAGTATCTCCTAGAAGAGATGTTAGTTCATCTTGCAAATAATTACAATAAGCATTTATATAAATAGTACTCACGTGCTATCAAGTATTCATTGTATCTACCAGTAATAACACCTTTCAAGGATTGTTATCACAACTATAGTGTTTACTTGTAATGTAGCAATTATCAAACTTGATATGTGCTAATTGGAAACTTATCAATTTAATAAATCAAACCTGGAACCTCGAGTCTTATAGTCAAGAATGAGTGTTGTTTCTTTTCTTTCAAATCTCCTTCACTCAATATGAAAAGTATTCTCTCCAACCTGTCCCCTGTATTAAGACAATATGCTTTCTTGACAAAAATCTGAGCTAGGGAATATAATGCAAGTAAACTAGAAAATCTCAACTTTAATCAATCTAATACTTTGACTAGAGTCATATTATAACATTAAATTTGACTAGAGGTTAGTATTGTTAGCGAAAAAAAATGATTTGCTAATTATTTTGATATCACATGATAAATCATTATAAGGTAGAAGATTTATTTATAAATCTTAAAAGCTTTGAGACAAGCTCTTAGAACTATATCATTCCAACACATAAATAAAACTGCATTTCAAAATAGACCAAAAACTGATTTTTAGATTTCAGTGGCTAAGTGGTAAAATTACAGGGTTGTAAGCCGTCGAAAGTCAGGGATTTTGGCGGCTAAATCAGATTTTCAAGGGAAAATGAGCCACCGAAAGTGCAGAAGAGTCTGTTTTTACTATGTTGAGTCATCATTTTCAAATAATGATTCTAAGCGACTGGAGAATCATTTTGAGAAATGGGCGAATTGTTTTGTTACTAACACGTCAAAGAACAATAACCTCTCTCAATTTTCCTGCAAGTATCATATATTGGGAGAATCAAATTCATCTCTGAGCCCTAATTTTTGGATCTCAAAATTTCCCTGTTTGACACATGTTTTTGAAATGCAAATCCCAGACAAATGAAAAAGAATATCAAAGAAATGAGAGAGGATTTTTCTCAAAACAAACCAATCTACAAAACGCTCTTCCAGTTTGTACACAACTATTTTTATTTGAGAGATATAGGTCAATCTTTGAGAAACATATTTCCAAAATTTTCTGTCTTTTCCAGCCACCTCACAAATTCTAATTTGAGATAGGAAAAGAGGTTATCAGATCCATCTTTTGAGGATCTTGAGACTGATTTGTAAAGCTTATTTAAATCCCACAGAGACATGGTTTAGAGGAGGGGAAAAAATTATGAGGATTGTGGTTCTATTCTTGAAGACTTGTACATTTCATCTTTTGGAGATGTCCATGAATATATCTTGACATCGAACCTCTTTCACTTTGTTTGTTCAATTTTCATATCCTTTATTTCCAAGTTTATGTATACTCAATGACAGAAGGTTGTCATACGATATCTTAGTTGGTATATTAGACTTATATACATTGCTTCTTAAGATTGTCTTAGTGCCAGATAGTTGTCATCCTATCATTACACTCATAAGCTTAAGCTGCAAGTATTTACTCATTATGTCTGCCCATCTATTATATACAAATCTTATATATGTTTTTGATGGTATGAAGAAGTATCTTACCTATCATTACTGGCCATTCAAATATTCTTTGTGTAGTTATTTATTTCTAGCATAATGAGTCTTCTCCATGTTTTCACACATTGATTAAAACCTTATGAGCAACATAGTTGAAAGCCTTGGTCTTTCAAGTGACCCATGTCTTTCTAAATGGATGTGAGTTTATAATGTCATCTGATTTGATCATTTTTCCTCCACAGTTTATTGATCTATTTAAGTTACCAAGCTTACACCCTTCTACAGTGAGGGAGTGATTTCTTGGAGTTATAACAAAATGGCACCGTTGTTGGGGAACGAAAGTGAAAGCAAAGTTTCCCTAGGAGAACGACATAGATCTGTTTCTTGATGGCAGACAAGAGACAAACATAATATTTGACTGTAATCATTTTCCTGGCGACTCCACATTAAACTGGGGAGGATCCGGTTGATAAAAGATGAAGAGGCCAAATTCAAAATCCAGGTATTAGTTCATTAGTTTGCTTCATGAACTGTTGTTATTCTTTATTATCTCCTTCATATCTTTCCCTTCACATGTTAAAAGAATTATCCTATGTTTTGTATATTCCGAGGATTATCAGACTTCTTTTATATATCCATCTTTAGAAGAAGATTTTCAGCCTGCTTGCATTGTAAATGTTGCTTTAGTCATTTTTCCTCGGCCCTCTCATAAAGATGACCATTGTATTTCATTTCCTTCAGAATATGATCAGCCATGTAATCTTGAAGAAATTAAAATTGTTTCAAAACCCTATGAGATTTCAACTCCTCTTGCCATAACTTCTGAATCTTGTCAACAACTTTCTATCTCTCATGATAATCCCACAACCTTTCAAATCAAAATCAATATGAAGATGTTTAAGCCTTTAAAATTGCCTTCTCTTCTTCATCCTTATCCTCTTGACTATTATGAATATCTACCCCAGTTTTCTGGAGAGAATTAAGCTTCCGCTGGAAGACATTTGGAATCCTTTGAAGATGTTATTGATCGTTTTCAGATTGATCATGAATATGCGATCATGATATTTTTCTCTAAATCTTTGATCAGAGATGTTGTTTGGTTTAAGAGTCTGAGAGATGATTCCATCGACTCTTGGATTGAATTCTATAATGTTTTTATGAAGCATTGGGGTGAACATAAATCACCAGATTCTTACCTTGCTGATTTCTATGCTTTGGAGAGAGAACAAAATGAAACTTTGCCTGCTTTTAATCGAAGATTTTGCAGCATATACCATGCTATGCCTTTGGAGATCAGGCCCACAAAGACAACTGCCATGATATATTATGTGATGGGACTGCAGTCAAAACTTTCCCTTCTTCTGATAGAAAGGAAATCTTTGTCATTAAACATTTTGTTTGAAGATGCTTTAGAGGTGGAGGAAAACATTTGTGCTTCAAGGATAATCCTAGAGCAGGTTGATTTTGAAAACCATTATCTACTTGAGCCAGCAAAATGTCAGTACATTTTAGACTTTGAGCAAGAAGATAATGACTATGAAGCAGTTTCAAAGCAACAACAAGCAACTAAAATTATTTCAGATTGTGAATCGAATTCTTCATCATTTGCAGAACATTCCAGAGACATGTATTCATGTAAAGTTTATGATCAGTTTACAAATCCAGTTAAACCTATGATAACTCATGATTGTATAGAAAACTATATTTTTAGTGCTGATCAAAATATTTGTCATTCAAACCCTGCTCTATCATCATCTACTGAACACTATTCTGAAGAGAAGGTCATAGTGTTTGATGATCACAAGGTAATCACAAAAGAACAAGAAAGTAATCAATCTTCTAACAGAGGAGTAGTCATATATATGCATCTGTTTCCTGAAGATCAAGAGTTTTATGACTTCAGTTTCAAAGATCTAGTAGAAGCCTTCATAGAATCATACCTTTCAGAAAATTTGAAAGTTTCAGACTTCTTAAGCTTCCACATATTTCCTGTTGAGTTTGGTTTTGTGAAAGATTTTTATTCACTGTTGTTGCATTTCAAAAATTAGGTATTGATCAATGAGAATGATGAAATCATTTTAGTATTAAAATTTCTTGGTTGGCTGATATGGAAATCAGCCTTTACCCAACCAAATCTCATAGCTGGTTAGGATATATAGGATAAGAAATAAGCTTGCTTCCTGAGCATTTATTTTCTTTCACTTTATAGCAGATGCAACAGTTACCTTGTGTGAATAAATGCATTCTTGAATATGTACAAGGATCTTTACACAGGTCATGAAATATTTTCAGAAAGAGGTGAATGGATGACTCTATGCCCAATGGAATGCTGACTCCATGCCCAATGGAACACTAGAGACTAAGTTATGGATTTTATCTTTCCAAGAAAGGCATTAGATATGTGATTCTTGGAAACCTCGTAGGGAGGTCTCCATCCCAGCTGGAGCTAGATGTTAGCCATAAAAAATGATTTTCTAATTATTTTGATATCACATGATAAATCATTATAAGGTAGAAGATTTATTTATAAATATTAAAAGCTTTGAGACAAGCTCTTAGAACTATATCATTCCAACACATAAATCAAATTGCATTTCAAAATAGACCAAAAACTGATTTTTAGATTTCGGTGGCTAAGTGGTAAAATTACAGGGTTGTGAGTCGTCGAAAGTCAGGGCTTTCGGCAGAAAAATGAGATTTTCAAGGGCAAATGAGCCGCCAAAAGTGCAAAAGAGTTCATTTTTATTGTGTTGAGTCATCATTTTCAAATGATGATTTTGAGCGACTGGGGAATCATTTTGAGAAATGGGCGGAGTATTTTGTTACTAACACGTCAAATAACAATAACCTCTCTCAATTTTCCTACAGGTGTCATATATTGGGAGAATCAAATTCATCTCTGAGCCCTAATTTTAGGATCTTAGAATTTCCTTGTTTGACACATGTGTTTGAAATGTAGATCCCGGAAAAATGAAAATGAATCTCAAAGAACAGAGAGAGATTTTTTCTCAAAACAAACCAATATACAAAAGTCTCTTCCAGTTTGTACACATCTATTTTTATTTGAGAGATATAGGTAAATATTTGAGCAACATATTTCCATAAATTTCTGTCTTTTCCAGCCACCTCACGAATTCGAATTTGATATAAGAAAAGAGGTTATCAGATCCATATTTTGAGGATCTTGAGAATTATTTGTAAAGATTATTTAAATCCCACAGAGACATAGTTCAGAAGGGGGGAAAGCATTCTGAGGACTATGGTTCTATTATTGAAGACTTGTACATTTCATCTTTTGGAGATGTCCATGAATATATCATGACATCGAGCTTCTTTCACTTTGTTTGTTCAGTTTTCATATCTTTTCTTTCCAAGTTTATGTATACTCAATGACAGAAGGTTGTCATCCCATCTCTTTGTTGGTATATTAGACTTATATAGATTTCTTCTTAAGATTGTCTTAGTGCCAGATAGTTGTCATCCTATCAGTGCACTCATAAGCTTAAGAAACAAGTATTTACTCATTATGTTTGGCCATCTACTATATAGAAATCTTATATATTTTTCTGTTGGTATGAAGAAGTATCTTACCTATCATTACTAGCCATTCACATATGCTTTGTGTAGGTATTTCTTGCTAGCATAAAGAGTCTTCTCCATGTTTTCACACATTGATTAAAACCTTATGAGCAACATAGTTGAAAGCCTTGGTGTTTCAAGTGACCCATGTCTTTCTAAATGGACGTGAGTCTATAATGTCATCCGATTTGATCCTTTTTCCTCCATAGTTTATTGATCTATTTAAGTTACCAAGCGTAAACCCTTCTACAGTGAGGGAGTGATTTCTTGGAGTGATAACAAGTATGATAGTCATAACTTCAATAGATTAGAATACAACTAGATGTTCAAAAGATCACAATAATTCCATAATAGCTAGAGGCATATCAAAACAATCAAACATGGAGTGCATTGTTCCTCTAAATGTGTTGGATTTGAGATCCCTCTGTATCTACAATTGTTTCTTGGAAAAATGATCCCTTGTCCTGCAAATACCATTAAGATAATGATACGGCTTAAACATATACAAGTACTTACCTCTGACAATAGCGATAGGCAGCAACACCATACGGCAACAACAATAAGCAACGATGAATCCAAAAAATTCAAATTGCTCCAACTTGCAATCTGAAAATAGTTAGGGATGCGCTAGGGTAAGGAAAACTGGGAAAACCAAAAATTAGGCCCAACGTTTTATAGAAAATTCATTGGGGAATTGAAACCGGTACTGCAACTGGCACTGCAAGTGGTGCTACAATTGGCACTGCAACTGGTGTTGGAAATGGAACTGCAACTGGAATTAAGGAAATAGTATGAAGGAACTAGCATGAAGGAAATAGCATGAAGGAATTGGCACTTCAACTACAACTGGTACTGCATACCTAGGGTTTTATGAGGAAACCCTAATTTCTCAACTTCAAAAATTTGTAGATCTGATTTATGGAAAATATGCGCCCTACTTAGAAGAAATTTTTAGTGGGTTCAGTAAGTGCTCAATGAGCTTGACAATGGGGGAAATTGAGGTTCTTCCTTCCATCAGTTAGACTGTTACGAAGGAAACTAGCTTTTATTCCATGTTAAAATTTTGGTATGCTCGTATAACCATAGACAATGTCACATCATTGTCACCAAACCATAGGCATTCACATATTCCACCCCCAAGCACACTAACCTTTACTTAGAATAATTCTGGAAAGCCCAGTCTAGAACCAATTGATAAACCCTAGCCACAAATTTTGAAACAACAACAAAATAACCATACAAGAAGAGCGTACCTTTTCTCCAAGAGAAGTGCACACGAGAAATACTCATGACTGCTACACTACTCCTCCAAACTTGTGCCCCTTCCAGTTGTAGCTACTGCTCCCAGACTTGAGCACCTCTAGCTGCAACTACAATCTTCTAGACTTGTGCACTTGTTGAGTGATTGTGTACAAATGAACTGGGAAACTTTCTATTTATACTAAACTTTCCAGTTGACTGGGGCCGACTTCTCCTTCTGGATGTGTCTATTACTTTAATATTATTTCTCTTTAGGCTGACTTCTCTCCTATTTTTTTCTAACATAAGTTTAGTGGTTCACTTGCTTCCGGAATATTCTATTCTAAGTCAAAGGTACACATGGAGGTTAATACCTCCCACAACTACCAAAACATCAACATATAGCCTTAATGGATTCCTACCATGGTAATGTTGGGTAATGCTATGGTGGTAAAGATGGCCTTTCAATCAATGAAATGTTATCCTACAATGGTAATGCTATCCTTAATGGACCCTACGGTGGTAATGATAACTTTAATGGTGTTGAAACATGGAAATATCTAGCGCTGACACATGGAAAGGTTTGAGAATTCCACGTGGACCTTCTAGAATGTTGAGGACCATAAACCTTATATTATTTAAATAATATAATCCCATATATTATTTAATATTTCTAATAAAGTGGAGGTCGTTAACCATATGAAGGTTTTATCCATTGAAATAGGTGATATGAGGATTTTGTGGGATTTGAACCATGATCTTCTCTACCAAACTCCAAAATTTTATTCAATACTCCAAAATCTATGGAATGGAAGCATCCCAAATATCATTTAAATCAGTTTGTTTGGGCCAACCATATATTATATGGTTATAAAAATATTTCAATTTGGTTATAATATACCATATATATTATATATGGTTATTTAAATATTTTGTTTGGACCATATATTATATGGTTTAAAATACCATATTAATTTTGGTTAATCAAATATTCAATGACCATAAAATTTTGGATTGAATATTTTTGAACCATTGAACCCTTGTTATATAAACAAATGTATTTTACCACTGTGTTACATCGTTCATATTGGTAATAATTGCCTTGGTATTTTTTGTAAATGCATATGCATTTCCTGCATAAAAATATTTTGGATAAGTGAGTTTTAGGCCTAGTTTTGGAAATCAAGTTGTGAGGTGATTTTTCCTTTGAACCAGGGCCTTGTAGTAGATTGGAGACAACATTGTATGCAAGTTGGGATCCTTTTGATGTAATATGAGCATTTCAACATCATTAATAAAGCGATCACTCATTGGAATCAGACCCAAAGACGTAGCCCAGGAGGGGTGAAATCCATTATCAACATCTTCTTTGTCTCTTCTTTATTATTTATTCTATTCAACAATTCTTAATTATTCACTAAGTGTTTTATTAGTAGTGATAAAATTAACGCATATTTATAACTTGCAAATAAGTCACATTTCCAGATCAAGTCTTGTATCAGAGCAAGTTTGAAAAGATTTGCAAGTAGTGGATGTTAACTAGGCTCAAGCTCAAATGAGGTGAAGGAATGCTTGAAGAATCTAATCCTAAAATTGGATGCATATTTTCAAGGCAATAAATGACATCTCCAATGGGAACAGAACATCCTTTTGGATCTAAGAAGGATTTCTTTGAAGAATTTATGGCGATGAAATCCATGGTAGAATAATTGTACATGGATTGAAAGAAACCCGAGGAAGGTGGTGCATATGTGAAAGTTGAAGGAGAAGGAAGTGGCGGTGGTGATCCTCCTAAGACTCCTCTATCTCTATCATCTTCATTCTATTCTTCTAGTTCAATTTTGTGTGGAAGATATTCTTTAAAGAATAATTCTAAGAAAACTTATTTTGATTTAACTTTGTTAAAATTCGATGTTAAGTTTGATTCACCTATATTATAATGGTGAACTGAATGCATAGAAGTTGGAAAACTAGATCAATTAGCTTGAATTTTATTGTAGCATCCAAAAGATTATTGTTGACAATGCAAAGACCAAGTAGCCTCTCTTCGACTGGAAGACACAAATTTGATGTAGTGGGAGAGAAAAACTCAAGAAGACCTCATTAAGCATGGTAAAATTATCTCTTCTTGGAATGACTTTATTATTGCATTAAAGAAGTAGTTCTATCCATTAGGATACATGCATAAAGTAATGATAGATTGGAAAACATTAAGGAAAAGTAAAGGAAAAATTGTACATGAATATGCTTAGGATTTTAGGAAGAGAGCTTTGATATTAGGCATTACTTTGTCCACACAAGAAACTTTATTAAAGTATATATGTGGATTACATGATTATTTGAAGAATACAATATTGATGTTTAATTTGACTAACCTTGATGAAGTTAGTGTACGAGTGACTCATATCGAGTCAGGAAGAAGGAATGACTATGACAGTTTCTTCTCGGAATCCGTTCAGCCAAAAGGAGGAAAGAGCAAAAGTAAAGATAAACTCAAGTGGACTGCTACAATGAGGAAGGATGATGAGATAACATCTTGTTCTCATTTTTAGAATAAAGTACATGATGAGGATCATTGTTGGAAATTGAATCTAGAGATGAAGCGAAATTGGTTTCGACATCAGAAAGGTAAAAAGGAAGACCACATCCATAGTTGAAGATTTTGGATCAGATTCTGATGATGAAACTAAGGTTACAACTATGGGTATTAAAGGTATATTTTATATTTCTAGTTATTCTTCATGTCCTTCTTCTTCAAATACTAATGTAAACCCTGATGAAAGAAAAAGGAATGAAATGTTTAACATATGAATCATCTCAAAACACACTAAGATAGACACACTTGTTGATAATGGATCACAAGTTAATATTATTTTAGAGAAAGTAGTTAATAATTTGGGAGTGGAAACTAGGCCTCATCTAAGACCATATTCTTTAGGTTGGGTTTGTGACAATGTTAAGTTACAAGTAACTAAGAAATGTAAATTGATATGTGCAATCACATCTAGTTTAATTGACGAGTTAGAGTTAGATGTGGTTCCACTTGACATTTGCGGGATTGTTTTGGGAAGTTCATATTTATATGAAAAGAAGGCCATTTTCTATAGGGAACATAACATGTATCATATTTTAAAAGATGAGATTTAGTTCATTGTGAAAGCCCATCATATGAAGATTAATTTCTTTGCTATTAGTACAAGGAAAATGAAAAGATTAATTAATGCAAGAAAAAACTTGTCACTCATGTCTATTAAGGAAGAATGTGATCCTAGAAATGAAGTAGTTAAGTGTAATTCTAACCACAATGAAAGGTTGTAGGGTTCACATGAAGTACAAAATGAGATGATGCTACATGGAAGTGTCCAGGATATAGGTTTACAATCTATAGTTGAAAGTAAAATAGGTCCTTTGGTTAATGTTGTTCCAATTAATAAGGACAAATGTGTTGTTGATTCATTCTCTTTCTTATTGTTAATTCAATTTTTTTTCTTAGTTTTCTAATAGTCAGTGGAGTATGGCTAGATGTTGCAACAACAAATATAAATATTTTGGAAATGGAGGGCATGACTAATTTGATCAATAATGTTATTTCAGTTTTGATTTTTGTTGTGATGAACTAGATGATCATTGTTCGAGCATAAGGGATGGATGATACTAGACAAATGAGGCAACATTTCCCTCACTTCATTTTTGAATAAACCTGACTTTTGGTGGTCCAAAAGCATCTTAGTGGGGAGTAATGATCTAGGTGGATTTTGTGACCAAAATATTGATATTCTCAAATTCTTATGAAAATGAATCCACGACAAAGATCCAAAAAAGATATTCCCAACACAACTTGACTGGGATCGAATGGACATCATATGAAAAAGTTACGGCCTTCGGAAGTTGAAGGAAAAATAGGGGAAAAGACTACCATGTGGCACACCCATAGAATGACACATGGAATCACCAGGACGTGACATGTGGCATCACCAAGACATCAAACATGGTTGTATGGATCATGATGTGCACTGTATGGCTAGTCACGTGGCAACTGACTATGCGGTTGATGTGGCAAGGTATGGTGCTGACACATGGAAAAATCTGACATTGACACATGGCAAGGTTTGAGAATTCCACTTGGACCTTCTAGAATGTTGGCAACCATAAACCTTATATTATTTAAATAATATAATCCCATATATTGTTTAATATTTTGAATAAAGTAGAGGTCATGAACCATATGGAGGTTTTATCCATGTAAAGAGGTGATATGAGGATTTCGTGGGATTTGAACCACAATCTTCTCTACCAAACTCCAAAATTTTAGCCAACACTCCAAAATTTGTGGAATGGAAGGATCCAAAATATTATTTAAAGTATTTTGTTTGGGTTGACCATATATTATATGGTTATACAAATATTTCGATTTGGTTATAATATACCATACATATATGGTTATTTAAATATTTTTTTGGACCATATATTATATGGTTTGAAATACCATATTAATTTTGGTTAATCAAATATTCGATGACCATAAAAATTGGATTGAATAATTTTGAACCATCGAATCTTTATTATCTAAATAAAGGTATTTTACCATTGTATTACATGGTTCATATTGTAAATAATTGCATTGGTATCTTTTGTAAATGCAGAGTTATTTCTTGCATAAAAACACTTTGGAGAAGTGAGTTTTAGGCTTAGTTTTGGAAATCAAGTTGTGAGGTGATTTTTCCTTTGAACCAGAACCTTGTAGAAGATTGGAGACAACATTGTCTACAGGTTGGGATCATTTTGATGTAATCTGAACATTTGAACATCATTAATAAATTCGTCACTCATTTGAAGCAGACCCATAGACGTAGCCCATGAGGGGTGAACTCCGCTATCAACCTTGTATTTGTCTTTTCTTTATTATTTATGTTATTGTTTCTTCAATTCAACAATTCTTAATTATTTTCTAAGTGTTATTTAAGTATTGAGAAAATTAACTCATATTTATAACTTGCAAATACATCACTTTTTCATATAACATGATGTAGTGGGAATTGAATAGGTGGTTGTTTCAACCTTTCCCGGTATGCTTCGTCTTCAATTTTTTTTTGATTAGCGAAAAGATATTGAATTGACATTGTAGTGGGGTGTAACATTAGATGGTGGACATGTCGTTCATCATCATAATCCAGATTGTAAAAATATTGAACATTACATCGATAATATTAGTAACACGTTGCTTATAAAATTTCAAACATTATACCAAACACTTTTTAGAAGCATGGACATTTTTTTCCCAATAATAAACATGAAACCAACCCATTTATAAATTAAGTAATACATTTACATTAGTTCCTAAATCATGAACCATATGCATTTATAAATTAAGTAATACATTTACATTAGTTACTAAATCATATTTTTCTTACGCCCTACATGGTTGTCTACATAAAAGAGATCCAATTCACGGGGTAATACCATTGATCAAGGATGGTTGTTGGAATATGGCATGTTAGGATTGGTAGGGTAGATAATATATACATTTTTATCAAACATATGCTTGCAGTATATTTCTCTTGATAAGATCTTGCGGAATTTTGGGACCACGGGAATACCTTGAGCATCTGAACTTGATCTTGAATATTAATCCTCCAAAATTCAATGAACAATTATTAAAATGCACTTTCATACATAATACAAATTCAATGAGATAATGAATTATCAATAAACTATAGACATACTGCAATCAACATGAGAGAACTTGAGGGAGTTCCAAAGATACATAATGAGTTGAAATTTGAATAATTGGCCATTTGATATTATAATTATTTTTCCCCACATTTGAGCCAAAAATGTCATCTTGGGTAGTATAGAACAATATAGCTTCAAAAATAACTTCAAATAAATTTTATAACTTGATATCACACTTAAAAATTCATTGTTTTTTCTACATTATCATTTTTTTTTCCACCCAACTATACAAGAAATATCAATCTAGATTTACAAAACTAAAATAGTTATTTGTTCCCTGAATATATCCTCCTCAAACATAGAAATGTAATTTTGATACCCAGTTCCTCCCTCTCTATTTCCCTCTCTTTCTCTTTACATCCTTCCCCCCCTCTCTCTCTCTACCTTTCTCTACCTCCCTCTATCTCTATCCCTCCTCTCTAGTTCTCTCTCTCCATCTCACTCTTTACATCTCTCTTTCTCTTGTTGTCCCTCTCCCTACCCCCCGCCTCTCTCCTTCATATACCCCTATCTTCCCCTCAGTATTTATCCCCCACCCTCTCTCACTCACTATATCCCATTACCTCTTTGTCCCTCTCTCTCTCTCCCTCACCACTACGCTTCATCATATAAAGAGACATCGATGTGTATAGATAAACCAAATACATTGGTGTGTTTAATTGAGAGAAGCATAAAAGACTAACCTCTATTATTTCCTCCAAAAAATTTAGATACAGATTTTTCATTTGCATTGTGTAAATTTGACTGTCCTATGGTGTGTTATTACTTACACATTGCCTCAATACGTTATTAATTACACTTCACACCAGTGTGTTTCAAACTGTATAATGCACCGAATGAATAAAGTTAGAATAATAATGTGCACTTACTATAAATACTTTTAAATTTATTACAAAAATAAATCGATGCATTATACGAACACATTGCACTTGTGCACTACATACGGTACAATGCACCAAAAATGTAACTTAAAAAAAAAAAAAATGTGCATGTGTTTGTCATCAATGTGTTGAAATATACAACGAAAAAATGAGCGGGAATTTGAATTTTTGTGTTGATAAAGGATAATTATTCATTCTTTTATTTTTTTTCCAAAATTTAGAAAGGATATTTGTGCAAAAAAGATTTATCAACAAAGACTTCAGAGTGGGTCGATTTGTTTTGAAGAGCCAAATTCGAGGGGGATTATTGTAGATCACATAGAAAACTGCAGAGAAGAAATATAAGGTATATGATTTCATTATATTTATCATATTAATTATTCTCCTATTTGATTCAAACAATTTCCAGTGCATTCCCAAACAACAAAAAAAGGTTTGCATAGTTACCTTCAGTATTGGGAGCCCTAATTTCCTCATTGTTTTTTTCTTTCTCCTTCTATTTTTACAAGAATAATTTTTTTAAGCACACTTTCTTTACAGGGTTTGGTTATTTCTATATGAGTATTTCCTATCCATTGCAATGAAACCAATCATTACATTGGATCCCAAACTTTCCCATAGATATCATTTAAAAAAAAATTCCTTCTCGGTGATCGATGTTCTCTTTACATAGTAAGTGCACCAATGCATATTTATTTGTAAAAAATCCCACTTTATTTTAGTTAGAAATATTATTAAAAAATCTTGTTCACAATTGGTGGTGCACATTTTACCTAAATACACACCCGAACACATTGTTTACAAAGTGAACCATTGAGTTTAAAATGGATTTTTTTTTTTGTTTTTATGTCGAAATCACCATTTCTTAATTTTGTTCACTGCTCAATGATGTGTAATAAATAATTCTTAGGAATCCATGTTTTTCTTAATTCATAAAGAACTAGTTGAGTACAAAAAATTGTAAAACATTTTCAATTTCACAACGACATTGTTATACTGTACCGATACGTATATGTATGGTTGATGCACCAGTGCATATAATTATTGTTGAAACCCTGATGCAAATGATATTACTATGTCCATTGAGATATTCTTTAAAAAAAACTAAGTAATTTTTATATCTATTTTTTTTGTTCAGGGAGATTTCGAAAATTCCATGGGACAAAGAAGGGAAAAATTCCATGTTGGTAGGGATGTCCAAAAAGGTGTAGAAGAAGATGTTAAAATAATTTAACATAATTTTGTAGCAAGACGAGCCATCCCAAATACAATGTACATTAGAGGTATGTGTAAATGTGGATGAACCTACACAGATACGATCTAGCAACAAAAGGACATACACAGTTCGTAGGAAAATGAGAAAAGACGGAAACGAGAGAGAGAGAATCAAATAATTGTATTAAATGAATGAATGAATGATAATTTACACATGATATACTCTGTATAACTTAACTAATATGTGCTAGAAGAGAACCCATTGTTCCATAGTGGTGGTTTAGAGTGATCTGGACACACACCGACAATCACAAAAGTTAATTGCCACCTAGTCTAAGTCAAATAACCTCTCAGTCCTCAGTTAAATGACTAAATTAGAGTCAAATGAGGAGGATATTAGGGAAGCGCCAGTGATGCACCACTCTGGTGATAATCCCAAGGAAAATGCACATTATCAGTAATGATCCTAATGTTTCATGGTGATGGAACCAATTTGGCATCACGACTCCACTCAACTGATCCAACTAAAGTGTGAACTAAAGAGAATATTCCCATAGAATGTAGGAAAACTAATATTTTCCCTAAAATGTAGGACACTGGATAATGAATAAAAAACATAGGGAAAAACTTAGGAAAAAGAAATCCTAGGTGTGTCTGAAGTATCTCCAACATCCCTCTGAACATCACTATGGTGAAAATTAAAAAACATGGGTCCCGGGAACGAGGCCATATTAGGTACCCAAAAACAAAAGACACACTGAAATAAATGATGAAAGAGGGAAAACCTCATGGGACCCCCCCCCTCAAGGTATAATGTATAAAAAAAAAGAATTGAAAGTTGCTAGACAACTCTGTCCTTCACTCCAATACAACTACGCAAAGAATGGAACTTCTGCTCAATGAAGGTCTTGGTGAAGATATCTACAGTTTGTTCTATTGAAGGAAAAAAATGTAGGTCGATGATCCCCTTGTCTACTAAGTCCTAGATTTAGTGCATGTGGATATCGATGTGGTTCGTCTACTACATTTGAACTAGATCTCAACATAACTTTAGAGTGCTCTAGTTGTCACACCAGATGGCGATCGACCGGTGAAACTAAATGCCCAACTTAGTGAAAAAATGTTGTAGCCACACAACTTTAATGGTTATGCTAACTACCCATTTTTACTCTTCCTCGGATAAATATAGAGAAATAGTAGCCTGCTTCTTGATCGACCAACAGATGGGCCTGGAACCCAAACAAAGTGAGTTACCATATGTGGAATTGCGATCAATGTTGTCACCAACCCACCCAGACTTAGTGAACCCAATGAGGTCCAATGAAGAGTCTGTTGCATAGTGAATCCCAAGGGTGATGGTGTCATGTACATATCGAAGGATACACTTTGAAGCCTTCCAATGTAGCTTATGCATCTCTTGCATGAACCGAGAGACTACTCTGACTGCATAGGACAGGTCTGGTATGGATTATGTGAGATACAACAAACTCCCCACTAGCTGTTTGTACAATGTGTTGTTCACCAGTGGAGTGTCCCTACCATCCTCAATTCTGAATCCTGATAGGAAAGGAGTCAGGGAAGACTTGTAGTCTGTCATGTGGAATCTTTTGAGGATATCTCGCGCATACTTGGCATGATACGGTTTGATGTCTGATGCATCCTGACTGATCTCAAGGCCAATGAAGAAATGTAGAAGAAACATGTCCATCATCAAGAACCTGTCATGGAGAATCATCTTGACTTCAACAATCACTGAAGTCGAGCAACCAATGATCATCAAATCATCAACATACAGAACTAGGAGCAGAAGTGAATCCACCATCCTAAGCATGTAAATGTTTAGGTCTGAGTTACAAAATACAAATTTATGTGATAGAAGGTAGGATTCCACCTTGGCATACCATGCCCTCAGGGCCTACTTGAGGCCATAGAGGGACTTCTTCAATCGAAAGACAAAATATGAATCTTGCATGAAGCCATGGGGATGCTCCATATAGATCTCCTCAGAGATATCTTTGTGAAGAAATGCATTATTTACACCCATATAATGGACATCCCATCCCTTGGTTGCTGCAATGGAAAGTGCCAAGCGTATGGAATCCATATTCGCTACTAGAGATAAGGTCTCATCATAGTCAAAGTCGTGCATTTGTTGAAAGCCTTTAGTGACTAGCTTGGATTTGTATTTGCTAACCCGTCCATCTGTTGCACTCTTGGTCCTATAGACCCATTTGCACCTGACAAGTTTCCTTCCTAAAGGAAGAGGAACTAGATCCCAAGTCTGTTTCTTGAGGAGGGAACTATACTCCTCCTGCATGGAGGATTCCCAAAATGGATTCCCAATAGCTTCGCCATAGGACTGTGGATCTAAAGAATGAACCAAGAAAATATTATTGGGTGGCATCCAGTCATTGGCAGTGAGTGAAAGAGGAGGCTCCTCGAAATCATATCGATTCCTCTTGGTATCAACTGGATCCCCAACAAGATCTCATGCATCCTGAAGAGTAGTCTTGGACCACTTGGGCCTTGACTCTGCATCTACATTTGCATCTACTTGAAATGACTCTACATGTGACTGTACTGACTCGGTATCTGAATAATATGAATCCTATGAATCGGAAATCTCATCTGAAGAAGATTTGGCATGTTCATTCTCATCATCTCTGTCGGGTGGAAGAATAAAAGTGTCTACATGTGGCTTCTAAGGTGCATGTGAGATACTTTCCTCGAATTGGACACTGCGCTCAATGATAAGACAATCCATAGAGGGATCAATGAGTCTGTATCCCTTCACACCATCTGGGTATCCAACAAAGATACACCCTTTCCTTTATGGATCGAGTTCCTTCCTCTTCTCAGAGGGAATCCTTGCCCATGCACGTGAACCATGTTAATGTTTAAGCCATTATTATAGATGTTTTCATTTCATTAGATAACAATAGCATAATCCAAGATCACTGAGAAATACATAATCACAAGAGACACAACATTTATCCTCGGAAACCCTCTAGGAGAAGAAAACCCAACAAAACTTACTTAATATAGATAGCCAATACAATGCCAAGAGATCTCTTAAACTAATACAGAAAGTCCTCTCCCAGATATGCACCATTCTCTCTCTCCTTCTTCTCCGGTAGCAGATCTGAACTTGTCTCTCAAATGAGAAAGTGAGTTGTGTCTAAGTGAGGCGCTAGCCTCCTTTATTTATACAATTCTTGCACATGTGAAGTGTCTCTTCACTAGTAGGGCCGACTTCTCAATCTGGGTGAGTAAACCCACCTTTATTATATTTCTGGGTCTCTTTAATATCTGTTGGGGCCGACTTCTTATTCTACCTATTACAATTGTCTTTTGACCAATCCGCAAAAGGGGATTTGGTCCTATTACAATAACTGACATGATCAATCCACAATGGGGATTGATCCCATGAATAATATATTAATAATAATAAGAATACTCTTTGCAGTTACATTATTTCAACACTCCCCCTTAACAATAAGGGTATTCTTCAACAACATCATGTGAGAGAGAGAGGACATCATCATCAACAACATCAAGTGGGTGAGAGGACAACATCATCAATATCATCTTGGAAAACTGACCGGTGTATCTATAATCATCGGAAGTTTTCTTCATCGGCAACATCGTCATTCTCAAAGGAATGCCATCATTATCTGCATCAATATGTATTAGTATAAAAACTGATACATCATCATCATCACAACACAAGGCTGGCTCATCATAATACAAGACCGGCTTTACGTCACAGTTGTCAAGTTGGAAGCTCAGTACTTGTCTCATCTCATTGTCTTTCTTTATGTCACAACACTCAATCTAGAAGCAAGATACTCATCCTGCTTTACGTCACAACCATCCGGTCAAAAGCAGGATACTAGATTGGCTTTACGTCACAACTATCTAGCCGGAAGCTCAGTGCTAGTCTCATCATATCATCTTGTTTTATATTTGACAACTTGGTCAGAAGAAAGAATCATCTCATCTTGCTTTACATCTGACAACTAGGTCAGAAGAAAGGAACATCTCATATTGTTTTACGTCTGACAACTGGATCAGAAGCAAGGAACACATCTCATCTTTCTTTACATTTGACAATTGGGTCAGAAGCAAGGTACACGTCCTGCTTTACGTCACAACCACAAGGTCGGAAGTAGGGAATATCTCATCACAACAACTAATCCCCCTTTCAAGGAAGGTCTTTTCAGACTATGCCAAGCTTATCTCGGAAGTACTCAAACTTCACACGAGATAGGGGCTTGGTAAACATGTCAGCAACCTATTCCTCCATGCTAATGTACTGGAGCTTTAAGGCTCCTCTCTGTAACATGTCACGAATGTAATGATAACGGATCTCTATGTGCTTCGACCTTTCGTGGAATACAAGATTCTTTGTCATTTTTATGCAGCTCTGGTTGTCACATAGAATCAAGGTTGCTCTCATCTCTAAGTCAAATAGGTTGGTCAACAACTTTCGAATCCATATAGCTTCGCAACTAGCAGAACATGCATCAATGTATCCTACTTCCGCTGTGCTGAGAGAAATACTAGATTGCTTCCTACTCTACCATGAGATCATAGTTGATCCCAAACTGAAACAAAATCCTGAAGTGTTTTTTCTGTCAAAAACACTTCCTGCCCAATCTGCATTAGTATATCCACTCAATGAGAAATCATGATCTCCATCATAGCTGAGACCATAATCTATTGTACCTTTAAGGTACCTCATCACATGTTTTGCAGCCACTAGGTGAACACGTCTGGGTTCTACCAGAAACTGACTCAAGGTGTTCATGACAAAACAAATGTTTGGTCTGGTGTTTGTCAGGTAGATCAATGATCCAATAATTTGTCTGTATAGTGTGGCATCAATCAACTCTGACGAAGTATCAACCAATAGCTTCAACGTCACTTCCATGGGTGTATTCATGGGCTTGCATTCCAACATGTCAAATCTCTTCAATATTTCGACTGTGTACTTCCCCTGGTCAAGGAATATCCTCTCGGGACTCTGCCATACCTCAAGACCTAATAAATAATGCATTATGCCAAGGTATTTCATTTCGAATTCTGAGGCAAGTCTCTTTTTACATTCAGTGATGAGGTTTTCTTCTCCAATTAAGAATAAGTCATCCACATATAGCAGTAAGATTATTGGCTCATTATTCATGATTTTGAAGTAGATATTTGAGTCTGATTTACTCTTGGTAAAGCCTAAGCTCATCAAGAAACTGTCTATACGGCCATACCAAGCTCTAGGAGCTTGCTTCAATCTGTATAAATCTTTCTTCAATCTCCAGACATGAGACTTCCTGTCTTTAACCTCAAATCCTTGAGGTTGCTCTATATACACTTCCTCTTCGATAGCACCATTTAGGAAAGTTGTCTTCACGTCCATCTGGTGCAACTTCCACTTCATATTAGCTGGAAGAGCTATGATGGTTCTGATCAAAGTGTATCTGGCCACAGGAGCGAATGTCTCTTCATAGTCAATGCCTTCCTTCTGGGAAAAACCACGAGTGACAAATCTTGCTTTATACTTCTCAATACTTCCATCAGCAGCATGTTTTATTTTGAAGAGCCATCTGGAGGATACCACATATTTATTCTTCGGTCTTGGAACTATTTACCATACTTCGTTATTCATTATGGATTGGTATTCCTCTATCATGGAATCTTCCCATTCTTTCCTCTGAATGGCTTCTTCAAAGAAAGTAGGCTCCTAGTTAGGAGATCACACATCAAAGCCCTATAACTGGAGAATGGCTTTGGTCTTTTCACCTATCTCATAGTTCCTTGGGGAACACCGTACTTCTCTCCATCTTGAATAATCTCTCTAGCCCAAGCTGGCTTTCTTTTATGGAGGATCATCATCTGAGGAGGTTCTTGCACTTCTACTATATCACGGTCTTCTAGAAGTTCCTCATCAGGGGAAGTTACGACTTCCCTCACTGGTTCTGCAGCTCTGGGAACCTCCCTCATTGCAGTACTAGTGATTACGGGTTCCTCTTCATAAACCTCTTCAAGCTGGCATAGTCTAGATTTCTTGAGCATTGCATCTTCATCAAAGGTCACATCCCTACTGATATCAATGTGATGTTGAACTGGTATATATATTCTGAAAGACTTGGAGACCTCACAGTATCCCACAAATACAACCAAATATTTTGAGATGGCTTACCTCTGGATTCTTTCCGGTGAACATCTCTTCTGGTGTCTTCATAAGTTCACTATGGGACAATCGATTATGCACATAAACAATTGCCATTGTTTCTTCTTCCCATAAGAACATAGGAAGATCTTGATCATGGATCATAGTCTTCATAGATTCCAGTATGGTTCTATTATTCTGTTCAGCTACACCGTTTTATTGGGGATTATAGGGAGTAGTGAGTTCCCTCTTGATCCCAACATCTTTGCAGAAGTTCACAAACTCTTTTGAGGTATATTCTCCTCCATTATATGACCTGAGTATCTTAATCTTCTTTTCAGAAAGGTTCTCTATCAAGACTTTGAATTCCTTGAACTTACTGAACACTTCATATTTAGTCTTTAATAAATATAGCCAGGTTTTACAAGAGTAATCATCAATGAATGATACATAATATACATACCCACTAATGGAGGATGATGGCATTGGGCCACATACATTTGAAAGGATGAGTTCTAAGACTCCTTTTGTCTTGTTGTCCCTCTTCGGAAACGGGTTCTTGATATTCTTCCCTTGTGCACATCCATTGCATACGCCTTTATGGTCACCTTTGAGTTATGGTAAACCTATGATTTCTTTGCATATGTATGGTAGTGCCTTGTAGTTGATGTGGGATAACCTTCTATGCCAAAGTTCACATGAGTTTTCAATAGCGTGGGTCATGGAAGCCTTTGAGTGACCCTTTAGTTTATACAAGCCATTTTCTTCATTTCTAATGATGATTGCTTCATTTAAGGTTTCTCCTTTATCCCACATAAGAAATTCTCCATGTATAAAGGAAACTTTGAAGCCTTTCTTTTCTAAAGCTGAAATGGAGAGTAGGTTCTTCTTCAAGCCTGGTACATATAGTACGTCCTTCATTTTTAGTGAATTCCCTGAATTCAGTTTATGATTTGATTCTCCCACTCCCTTGATGGGATATTGGTAATCATCGCCAAGTGTCACTTTCTGAGAAAAATTCTTCTCTGAGATACAAGAGAGAATGTTTCTTTGTCCCGTCATGTGCTTGAATGCACCACTATCAATGAGCCAAGTGTCCTCTCCAGGTGTTACAGATCCTGAGAGGGCCGAGATCAAGACATGGTCTTTGATCTCCTCTCTTATCATCTTTGCGGGTGGCTCTTCATCTTCGACTACATGGGAATGTATCCTCTTATGTTTTCTCTTGTATTCTTCTCATCTGGTTGGAAAAAACTTCACAATGTGTCCCATCTTGTCACAATGATAGCATTGTACAGATGAGTAGTCTCTTTCCTTTTGTTGTCCTCTCTTCTGAAATATCCTTGGATGAGATTCTTTATGATTGAATTTATTTGATTGTTGAGGCTCTTTATGAGTCTCCTTTTGGAAGTAGGGTTTCTTCCTTCCTCCTTTGGTGTGAGTAGCTAGGGCTTGATCATCATCCCTTGCTAGTAACTCTTCACGATTCACTACTATTGTTTCTTCTTGGATGCATTCTTCCCATAGATTGTCAAACTTCAGTTTCTCCTTTCTGGCACATATCGTCTGGATGAAAGCATACCAAGGTCTTGTGAGACCATTTAGGGCCGTCATTATGAGTTCGTCTTCATCTATGTTATCTCCAATAGCTTCTAGTTGTTCTTTGAATTTTGAGATTCTGGAGACGTATTCCTGAATCATTTCTCCTTTCTGCATCCTTGTACTCTTCAGTTGAGTTCTAAGATTCATCTTCCGGTTTATGTTCTTTCCTTCATATAGTATGGTCAAGGCATCAAACATTTATTTTGCAGTCTTCTTAGATGACACATAAGGAATCAGGTGGTCTTTGATTGAATCTACAATGATTCTTTTGGCCCTTATTGTGTCATTTTGATGCTTTGCCTTTTCTGTAGCATCGTCGGGTTCTGGTACTTCTTCTTTGATGAATCTTGCCAGATCATTCTCTTCAAGAATGAGGCCAATCCTATACTTCCAGGCACAGAAGTTTTCCACTCCTTCTAACTTGTCAACAAGCTTAACGCTTGCAGACATGTTTACCTGGAGCTAGGAAAATGACCGAAAAATGAAAGTTCTCAAAATCAAAAATTGAACTTACCAGGAGGTGCGCTTGGTTGAGGCGAGTAGCCTGATGTGTTTGGATTTGAGAAAATCCAACTTTTTCTCCTCCAAATTTGATATGCGGATTTATGGATTGGTGCTTCTGGTACCTCTGGTACTCTGGTACTTCTGGTACTTCTGGTGCACTGTATTTCTGGTACTTCTGGTACTTTGTGAAACCAGGGTTTCACTTTCCGAGAGATCTAGCCACTGAAAAGGTGCGCTAAGAGTTCCAAATTGATCCTTAGGGGAGGGTGCACTTTTATAGATGTTTTTGTGGTTGAAAATCTTCACCATCAAAAGACCCTAATTTTCATGTACGGTAACAGTGACGTTTTTCACTTGTGAAAGATGCTTCCTTCAACTTGGCTCTGAAACCATGTTAATGTTTAAGCCATTATTATAGATGTTTTAATTTCATTAGATAGCAATAGCATAATCCAAGATCACTGAGAAATACACAATCACAAGAGACACAACATTTATCCTGAGAAACCCTCTAGGGGAAGAAAACATAGCAAAGCTTCCTTAATATAGATAGCCAATACAATTCCAAGAGATCTCTTAAACTAATACATAAATTCCTCTCCCAGATATGCACCACTCTCTCTCTCCTTCTTCTCCGGTAGCAGACCTGAACTTGTCTCCCAAATGAGCAAGTGAGTTGTGTCTAAGTGAGGTGATGGCCTCCTTTATTTATACAAGTCTGGCACGTGTGAAGTGTCTCTTCACTGGAAGGGCCGACTTCTCAAACTGGGTGGGTAAACCCACCTTTATTATATTTCTGGGTCTCTTTAATATCTGTTGGGGACGACTTCTTATTCTTCTTATTACAATTGTCTTTTGACCAATCCGCAAAAGGGGATTTGGTCCTATTACAATAATTGACATGATCAATACACAATGGGGATTGATCCTATGAATAATATATTAATAATAATAAGAATAGTCTTTGCAGTTACATTATTTCAACAAACCAAATATACAAAAGTGGGTCACTTTCAGTTTGAGGCTGCTCCAAGCCTCGAAGGGGGTCTTATCCTTGATAGTTCTATGGGGGAATCTATTTTGGATGTAGTTTTCACAATTAAGTGCTTCAACCCATAATCTATGTGGAACTGACTTTGCATGCAGCATACAACATGCCATCTCTTTCAAGGATCTATTCTTCCACTCAACAACTCCATTTTGTTGCGGAGTATAGGGAATCGTGTGCTGCAATTGAATCTTGACTTGAAGAAAAAGATTTTGTACCTCATGGTTGAAATACTCCTCCCCATTATCTGTTCAGAGGATTTTGATCTTCCTTCCTCACTGTGTCTCAACAAGGGATTTGAAATCTTTGAGATGTTGAAAGACCTCAGATTTTTTCCTGAGAAAGAAATTCCAAGTGTAGCATCATAAATCATCAACAAAAGTGAGTATGTACATTGATTTATTGATTGATGGATGCAGAAAAGGGCCCATGATATCACTGTGGATCAGATCCAAAGGAGAGGAGGCCTTCTGAGTCTTTCCTTTATCGAACTATTATTGAGGGTGTTTTCCAAGGACACATCCCTCACAAATTCCTTTAGAGAAGTGTATGTCAGGCAGACCTTCAACCATTCCCTTCTTTCTAAGTTGTTTCATGTATCTGAAATTTAAATTCCTGAACCTTTCATGCCATATCCTACTACTTTGATCAGCATGCATAAGAAGTAATGCAGAATCTGGTTCAATAAATTTAGAAAATGTGTAGAGTTTGGATTGGTGATTTACCTCACTAGTAGAAACTTTGGAATTGGTTTGCATTTCATAGATATCCACAACATCACGTGTGAATATTAATATATTTTTCGTTCCATAGTTTTTCATTTGATACAAAAAGAGAATATTGATGGAGATTTTGGGAACAGTAGCACGTTGTCGAAGCTCTCGTTTATGATTTCAACTCTCCCTTTGCCAGTGACCTCGACTGGAGAATCGTCCCCCATAAGAATAGAAGGATCTTTTCACGCATCCAATGAAGAGTACACTGTATTTTTGGATGCCATGTGGTGTGATGCACCTGAACCTACAATCCAAACATCGGGAGAGAAGTTAATGGAAATCAAAGCATGGCTAGAATTACCTTTCTTCAGGTTTTGATCTTCTAGCTTCTTCTTCTTGGCACCCTTAGGGATTCAATATTCAAGGTTATTTTGATGAAGTATTTTTTTCATTTGATCTATCTGCTTCTTCATGCGTGCAGATTATGGATGGAATCCTCGTTGTCAGTAAGTGCATTTCTCCGCTTTTCTTCCCTTTCCACCTTTTGATCTAGAGGAATTGTTGAATGGTTTTGAGTACCCTTCCTTCTTTGGATTTGCATATGCCTTCCCTTTGTCTTTGTTTTTATATTTTTTATTTTTGTGACTTCTACCATCTTGCACAGAAAGTGCATGTGCCTTTGAGCATTTTATTCTTCCCATGTTGATGAGATTGGTCTACTCTTGTGTCAGAGACTCGATAAAGACCTCAAGAGAGGGAATCGTCTAGGTGGATTCATAGGCGAGCCTAACTGAATGAAATGTGGATAAAAACATTGATTATTTTGGACCAAGTTTGGAAAGAATGGTAGGAACCATTTGTTTCTTCTCCTGAATTTCATCAACCCCTCAAGCCTTGAGTTGCAACAACAAATCCTTATATTTGGATCCAAAGTGAGTAATTCCACCTTGATCATATGTCCCCTCATCTCATCCTTTTTTTTTGAAAAGTCCTTCCATGTTGGTCCAGACTTCATTGGGGTTTTTACAAGAGGATATGTGAAAGAGGAGCTCAGGAGAAATGAGACTGCAAATAGTTCCATACGCTTCATCCATCCGATTAAGATAATTGGATTTTTCTATGGCTGATGTTGGTTCAGTCTCTATGGCCATGGTTAACCTGTATAATCCTCTTCTTCAAAGAAGCAATTACATCTTGTGCTTCCATGCAAATAAATTGTATGATGTAAGAATTAATTCTTTTGGAAATTCCATTTTCCCATTGTCTTCAATCTTATGTACCTGCAAAAAGAGTCTGGTGTGTCTTTTTCCTAGAAATCCACTGGCTCTAATACAATGTAAATGTGGATGAACCTGCATAGATAAGATCTTTCTAGCAAAGGACATACACCGTTTGAATAAAAATGAGAAAAGATGGAAACAAGAGAGATAGAATCAAATAATTGTATTAAATGAATTGATGAATGATAATTTATAGATGATATACTATGTATAACTCAACTAATGCACACTAGAAGAGAAGCCAATGAGCCATAGTGGTGGTCTAGAGTGATCTAGACACACACCGAAAGTCACGGGAGTTAACTTCCACCTAGTCTAAGTCAACTAGCCTCTCAGTCCTCAGTTAACTGACTAAATCATAGTGAAATGAGGAGGAGACCAGGGAAACATTAGTAATGTGCCACTCTGATGATAATCCAAAGGAAAATGTGCATTAGTAGTGATGATCCCAATGATGCATGGTGATGGAACCAATGTGGCATTAAGAATCCACTCAATTGATCCAACTAAAGTGTGAACTGAAGAGAATATTACCCTATAATGTAGGAAAATGAATATTCTCCCTCAAATGTAGGAGACTAGATAATGACTAATAAACATAGAGAAAACCTTAGAAAACAAAATCCTAGGTGTGTGTGAAGTATCTACAACAATATGTAATCATTTGTTTATTCCTTTTTGTATATTGAATTTAAGTTTCGTGTAAAATACTATTTTTCAATTATTTAGTTGCAGAAAAGAAAAATAAATAGAATCCATTCAGCACATAAGACAAGATGACAATGAATACAAGGTTTGATAACAAATTTTGTGAGTATTTATATTTTCATCTTTTCTGAAGATTTCATGTTTGTTGTTATCTTTATATTTAAATAATTAATTTACACTTGTCCATTGATGTCTTCTACTAGGTGCTAACATACAAAGAGGAGCCAACCCATGAATTGATAAACATTGGGTTAAGTATGGGTTGTGAGTATATGTTGAAGAATGCAAGTTTAATTGAATAATTTGTAAGTAACTATGTTGTTTAACTTCCCTTGTTTTATAATTAATGGAAAAAAAAAACATTATA
Organism: Picea engelmannii; assembly: GCA_009831015.1. Classification (NCBI taxonomy): domain Eukaryota; kingdom Viridiplantae; phylum Streptophyta; class Pinopsida; order Pinales; family Pinaceae; genus Picea; species Picea engelmannii. The sequence goes on along the minus strand of ML794450.1, from coordinate 182,424 downwards.
TTGATTATATCGATTGTACTTTTTCATGTTGTATTAAACATGCAGGAAACAAAGTATGGAATGTAGCCAACATAGGATATTTTCAGAGAATTCATGAAGCATGGATTCAAAAGAATGTGTATTTCTTATGAAAGACTTGGTGCTAAGGTATACTTTTTTATTTACATGATAATATATATATATATATATATATATATATATATATATATATATATATATATATATATATATATATATTACAATTTATTTCTATGTTTGAGGATGGAAGATGAAGGGGTGAAACATAAAAAACAAGTCGATCAAGAAAACATTATGTTAAAAAATCAAAGTACAATATCACCTACAAATTATGAACAATGAGATATGCACACAACTTGATAAATGTCATTATTTCAACTGATGAATGACAATCAATATAATTGAATGTTACTGCAAGTTGTATGCTTTGGAATATTTGTCTCTGGAAATCAGAGATTTTTCTTAATATACTCGACATATTGTCCCAATTGCATGAGGAAATGTTACTAATAAGTTTAACAATTATAAATTGGTTTCAATTTGATTATTGTACTTGACCTTTATGTTGTCCATTTTTGTATGACAATGGGTCTCTTATTCATATATAATAAAATGAGTTTCTTATTTCATTGTATTGTCGAATGTTGTAAAATGTTATGTTTCTAAATAATTGATATGTGGATGATTTACATTGTTAAAAATAATAGAGGTTTAATTGGTTGGATAACACATTAATGCAATCATTATATCAAAATGAAATAAAAAATATATAAAAATATATTTGATTTTGAAATGATAAATTGAAAATTTGTAAAAAAACAATGAATTTAATTATATACATATCAGTGCACTTATTCTTTTGAACTCACTAGACGATGCATTCCATAATATAGAAATCGATGTGTTTTGAGGAGTCATACTCACTAGTGCATATTAATTATAATAAAACACATGTACATATTATTGATTAAATGCATCATTCCGTAAATTATATAACTTACAATAATATTGATTGTTTCACAATTGTACGATTATCATGTTTTAAATATACACTAGGGCACTACAAATAATTTATGTGTCGATTCATTAAGTTTATTTTTTTTTTTTAAATAAAAAAGGCGAGGATCCTGCTATTATATATTATCAAAAATCTGTAACAGAGTGTACATGGTCAAGAGTCTAGAACGTCCAAAATGCTGCCGAAAACCGGAAACCAGCATAGAAACATGGTAAAAACAACTATAATCTATTGGCACCTGTCCTGCCCGAAGGAAACCAGGACAGGTGCCTAAAGTCTAGTGGAATATAAAACAGTAACATAAAGCTAAAACCATAAAACATGAAAATCCTAACTGATTGGTGACCTGTCGTCTTCGTTGGTCTTCCACGTGGAGCCAGTCGGGATGGCGAAAGACTGCACACAGAGTGGACACTTGCGCCGTGTTGGAACGCCAGAATGGGCATCGAACAACACGTCTAGGCGTTGTCCCATGATGTGTGCACAGTGCTCCAGGTGAGCCATGTGGCCTCGGAGCTCAAACAACAAGGACAGGTGCTCCTCGCGGGATAGAAAACCATGCATGTCACCACCATTGATGGGCGCGCTGTGCTTCTCGTCATCCTGCCCACCGCTCCTTTCCTCCATTTGCTTCTCATCACCCTGCGCATCTCCAACATCAAACGATGTCTCCATGCTCTGCCAAGGAGCCTCTTCCTCAACGATACAACCAGGCAATTCGGCATCCATC
>ML794450.1:160663-180528 GCA_009831015.1 Picea engelmannii | reverse complement strand
TCGAAGAGTCCTCCCATCGCAGAACGATAATGGCTATCCTGCATCCGTAGGGCTGGTGTTAAATGGATGGCCTCCCGCATTTAAACCTTGACTCAAGTTGAAGCCAGATGTCACGCTTACTCCAGCTGTCACCCCATACGGGGGATTCATTAAGTTTATTACATGCACCAGGATTCTAAATATTATCTGGGCACCAATTCCTTCACTATAATATATGCACTGGTGCATACTAAAAATATTCAAAATTTCACTACCCTTCAATGCACATGGTAAAAAAAATACTAGTACATACTAATTTCACAAGCACCAAGGCACATGCTATATTAAACACACTAGGTCTCAAGATAACTTGATCGCATGAATGTGTAATGTTCCCAACTAGGTTAGGCTAGAATTTAAGTATTTTTCTGTGCAAATTATGATGTTGTTGGTGTGGTTCCATTGTTAAATGGTTTGTACTCAAATATATCTTATACCAATTTGATATATGACATTTCACAAACATTTTGCATGCATTACATTAGGTGAACTCCCATCAATCACATTTCTAATCCAAGCACAAAAACAAGAGAAACGAAAAAATTAACATCCTTTATTATGAATGGATAATGAAAATACAATTAACAACATAAGTCTAATGGATTCTATATAATCTTCAACAAACACTACAACTCAAACAAAACCTAGAATGATGCCAACAAATTATGTCAAATACTCTAAGGCTCTTATAGCCTTATGCGACCTACTACACCATCGTTTCTTTGCAAATAACCTTCCATCCCCAGGGATATGACTCAAATGGAATTCCACAATCACCAAAACCCTTACTGAGGGCCTTGCAGGACAAGGTTGTGCATCTAGCGGGGCCTCGCAGGACACTCGTTACTCGATCAGCAGGGATGCCTTCAACCTATTTTTTTGAAACCCTCTAGAAATATGCATATGTTTGAGCTCGAACCTATTCAGGAAACTCTTTAAACCTTCTGCGCACTTTAATATCCCTCCAATAGTAGGACAAACTCCCAAGTGAATCTCCAATAAATACTATGTATGGATCATCCTCCTTCTTGTCTAGCTCTAATGGACATCTTGGATTGATTTCCCTCTTGTCTAACTATGGTGGATATTGCACCACCGAAACCAAACCAATAGTGGAAGCATTTTTCCCAAAACCCCAATGAAAATGTTGGATACAAGACTTCTCAATAAGATATCAAATCATAATAATTATAAGTGAGGGGTTAGACTTCTTTTATACCTTTCCAACCCCTTCTAGTCTTCCCCATTTTTACTAAATCAGTCCTTCTAGAATTTCCTCCTTTTTGAACAAATCAAACGTAACCCTAATTTTCCCTCCAATTTTCACTTTAGGATTAAAAGTGACTATAATAATAGTTAAGTAACTTATTAATATAAAGTTACTTTACTTCCCTAACCTCTCCTAAATAAGTGACATTAAATGACCCCCCCTTTCACTCCTTTTTCTCCATTGATAATCCACATAAGTCCCTTCTACTACAAAAAAGGGGAACCCAAAAATGGGGACATGAGACGTCCTCACTTCCCAAATATTTATTATCCTCAATAAATGCCATGATTCCATGAGGCTCCATCGAATGATCTAGATTGAGACTGAAAATGATACCAGGATCCCAAACCACCCTGTAAGATGTGAAGCATCCTCCTCTCAAGGTGTGGTTCACTAATGTACTAACATAAGAGGCCTCCTAAAAACCACTAGCAAGCAAGGCCACTCAGTGCTACAAAAAATTGATCAAATCATTAATGCAATTCTCTTCTAGGGAACCAATATCATGAGAGAAAAAACTAGCTCTCACCTCCATGTCAACTACTGTACTATCTCCTACTTAAATCCCATGGTCCCAAGCTATCCTAAAAAATGAACCACTACGTTGATGTTGCACTACTCTGATCATATTATTCTGATCATCATGCACACTCTGCATCCATAAGTTGTAATGTCTCAAAGGATTTCATTGACTATCGTGGATGATTCCCATCCAATTTATCCCCACTGCAAGATAAGATATCATAGAGAAGTCTATGTGGTCACCAACTGATAGGGAATCCACTACACCTAGTCTCTAAGCATCAAAGGGAAATGCACCAATACTCCAATACGTCCTATCTATTGCAATCATCCAAGTATCATCCAGACAATATCCCAACATATCATCCACAAAGTCCCTCCATGTGACCACACGAACCTCGTAGATGGAAAATTCTTTAGGATCTCAAACTAGTATGTATGATGTGAAGCACATAGAAATAGCCTGTAAGGTGCTAATACAATAATCCACTAGAATGGTGATGATAAGCCAAGAAATCATAAGCTGTGTAAGCTCGCTCAACTCTTCAAAATACCATTCCTTCAAGAAAGCACTCCTAAGACTCCCAAAAGTAAACTACGAAAGGTCAAAGTTGGTGCTCTCCTCTCTAATAGTGGTTGAACTATCAACCAATGTGGTCTCAGGATCCAAAACTAATCCTAGAAATATACCACCATGTTGATGCTGCACCAATTTGATAATCACCATCGAACCAACATGCCTAGTTTTCATCCTCATGTCCTGGAACCCCAAGATGATCTCCTTGAAGGGACTGAAGCCACCACCCTGAATCCTTTACTGTGAAAGTGTCTCACTAAAGTATAAGTCTAAAATTCCACGACTGGCGTCAATTCTATCCTACCCTATAGAGTAAGTCTTGACCTCCCCTCTACTGACATCCCAAAAATAAAATAGACCAATCAATGTCACGACTTTGTTGACTATCATATGAATCAATACATCACTCAGATGAATTATTGGACCACACCACCAAATAGGAAGTCCACCACTCCCAATACCTGATAGTTGTTTTTGCACCATAATGGTAACCATTGGAATCAAAATGAGTTAAGTCCATGGTATGCCATCATCTGGTGAAAACCTACTACTAGGAATCAACTATTTTCATGTTGATATGTTCAGCTCCTTCCAAACGACACCAGGGAATCTGCTATCTCGATCACCGTTAATGTACTCAAACAATATTTGGAATCTAAACACCTCCTTGGAAAATAGTCTTGTCACCTGTGGTGCCTCATACTCACGCGAGTACTCAAAATTACCTACCAAAGGTGAATCACACATAGCCCTCATGATCATATCTCTAAGCATGATCTTCGAAAATATAGGTGTGCGACCTCCGTAGAGATCCACCACTTTGTTGGCTAATATATGAAAACTGGTCCGATATAATATAGATATCCTCTTATGCTCCAATCACATAGCCCAAATGAAGTAACTTTGATATGGCTAAAATCTTGCTTACTTCATCCAACGGACTTAAGTGAACCCTCCATGCCCTTCCAAATATGTCGTTGGCATTAGAAAATAACACTAGATTCCATCCCCACTTCCTGCAAGACTAGAATTTTTTAGGTGAATTGGTCAACCCCAATGGTATGACCACAGACTCAGGGTAATGTGTAAGAGAAACCCTGCAGTTATCCTGCTCTTTGTCCCTGCTCTGGTGATATCTCAATTTAAGATCAATCTCTGAGGAATATTCCTCTCCATGAAGCTTGTCCATCTACTCATCGATCCCGGGTGATCCAAAATCGACGATATGTCTGAAATCCCTGTCACGAGGTCTCCCCGGGAGAAACATCCCAAAACTCCATTTTATTATCATATACCATCATGTGTGCATTGTATCAATCAATCTACTAACATCAAATGGTCCTGGATCCCAGAGTGATGTATCCACATATGTCCTATACTCAATCCCCCAATCAATTGGTGTATATATTTCCTTGGTGGCTGGTCCACAAGGAATTTTCTCAACAACCTCCTCTGTAGCTAGGAATTGAGCCAAAAGAAATGGCTCATGATCCCTACCTTGCACAATAGGTGCAAATTCAAAGTCCTTTTTTTCGAACCCCTCCTCCAACACTTGGAACCATGAATTATCCTTGATTGTCACATGCGGATCCTCCCTTATATCATGAGTACCACCCATGCCCTCATGTGTATCTATGGCTATCAATGATGAAGAGAATGAAAAACTAAGTTGGAAAACAAATATCCTCAATCTCCCTTTCCTTATCTTTAATGAACTTAAGAGCAAGGTCCCTATCCATGAATAACTACAAGTAATTGGATTTCATCTGCTCTAGTGTTTCTTTGATGATGCATAATTGAGAACTAGTGATCCCATCTGCAACTCCTTTTATTTTCTCCTCCATCTGATATTTCCATATAATATTTTCAATAAACTTATGAGTACCATCTTCCCTTGTCAACACCTGCAAAATCTGCTCCTCCTTGACCAATAATTGGTCCTCCAAAACCAATTGAGGTACAATAACATCCTCATCATCATCGACATCATAACTCATATATGGTGTTGAATCCTCATCAAGCATAGGTTCTATCGCACTTAAAATTTCCACATCATAAGCATAATACACGATGAAAGTTGTGGGATCCTCAACATCGACAGATTGGAACATGTTGTCATAAGATGCTACAACCTCATCTGTTGCTGATTCATTAGAGGCATACCCATCTAACATATTAGCATCCTCGTCTTCATCATATAGCTATGATGATGTATCATAGGCTCTTGTTTGGTCTTCCTTTATGCACACATCCTCAACATGTCTAGATGCATGCAATTTCCCTTGTGATTATGCAAAACCCCCATCACGAGTTTATATTTTTTCTTCATCAACCTTTCTAGATTTGGGCCCTTTTCCCTTCTTCTCAACTAATAAGCATAGATTCTCCCACCCTTTTTCCACATTCTCCTGATTTTCCTTTATGGACTTCATAAGTTCTATCATCCCCTTTTCCATGCTAATTTTTACCTCTAGTTCTTCTGTAAACCATGCGATTATAGGCTGGTAATATCACCAGCTCTGATACCATTGTAATGTTCCCAACAGGGCTAGGCTATAATTTAAGTATTTTTCTATGAAAATCATGATGTTGTTGGTGTGGTTCCATTTTTAAACAATTTATACTCAAATATATCGTATACCAATTTGATATATGAATTTCCACAAACAATTTAGATAAATTACATTAGGTGAACTTGCACCGAGTACATTTCTAATCCAAGCACACAAACAAGGGAAATGACAACATTGGCATCCTTTATTATAAATGGAGAATGGAAATAAAATCAACAATAGAAGTCTAATGGCTCCTCTAACAACTTCAACAAACAATAAAACTTAAAGAAAAATTTGAATGATGCCAATAAATTATCTCAACTACTCTAAGGATTTTCTATCCTCATGGGACCTGCTACAACATTGTCACTTTGCAAATAACCATCCTGCCCCATGGATCTGACTCGAATGGACTGCTGGGATTGTAGAAAACCTTATTTAGGGCCTCGCGGGACAAGGTTATGTGTCTAGTGAGGCGTTGTGGGACACTCGTTTCTCAACCTCTGGGGATTCCTTCGAACTGGTTCTCTGAAACCCTATGGAAATATGCAGATGTTTGAGATTGACCCTATCCAAGAAACTTCGTAAACCTCCTGGGCACTTCAGTAGCCCTCTAAAAATAGTCCAAAATCCCAAGTGAAGCTCCAATAAAGACCATGTATGGATCCTCCTCCTTGTTTTCTAGCTCCAATGGAACCCCTAGATGGATTCCCCTCTTGTTTAGCTAGGGTGGATATTGCACCACTGAAACCAAACCAATAGTGGAAGGGTTTTGCCCAAAACCCCAATGAAAACACTGGCTACAAGATCATTCAATAAGATATCAAATCATAATAATTATAAGTGAGGGGTTACCCTTATTTTATACTTTCCCAACCCCTTCTATATCCTTCCTCCATACCTTCTAGACTTCCCCATTTTTACTAAATCAATCCTTGTAGAATTTCCCCCCTTTTTGACCAAATCAAACGTAACCCTTATTTTCCCTCCAATTTTCACTTTAGGATTAAAAGTCACTTTAATAATATTTAATTAACTTATTAATCTAAAGTTACTTTACTTTCCTACCCTCTCCTAAATAAGTGACATTAAAAGACCCCCCCTTTCACTCCTTTTTCTCCATTGACAATCCACAAAAGTTCCTTCTACTACAAAATAGGGGAACCAAAAAATGGGGACATGAAACAGTGCTAACTATAACTTAAACACACCAGGGTGGACAAATCCTAAAGCACACCAGTGCTTCATACGAAAACAAAGGAGAACCAATACATAGTAATTATCAGAGCATTGATGCTTTGTATACAAAGAAATGGATGGAACCGATGCACAATAGTTATAAACACACCAAGGAATTTTTGTATTGTATTAAGATCCGAGGACTTTTTATTATATTAATATATCAGTGAATTTTATTATAGTAACACACTGACGTGTGTTTGTCAACATTGCACTAGTGCGTTTTGACAAGAACAACACCGAAAAAAAAACCTTTACTAAAACCTCCATCCACCTAATGTTTTTTAGTTATATGGAACCTCTTCTAAAACCTTTGTATCCAATAGAGGAGGTTGTAGCAGAGTTTTTTTTGAAAATTCTGACAAATTTTGTAATAGCAAAAACCTCTGCAAAAATATGCGCTAGAATGCATTCTCCTTGTAGTGCGGGTTTTATATTTTCATAAGTGACCCGAGTGGGAATTATGGAGGATGGAAGGTTGTAGGGGTTGGTACAAACAATCTAGTTTCACAGGCCATGTTGATACATGAATATAAGGATGATATGAATAAAGAAGGGGGTTTTCGAGCTTGCATTGAGGGTAAACAACAATATCATGAAGATGACTGCTATCTCTCCCAAGAATTTGGAACTAGCAGAGCTATTTTTGTTGCCTTATGGAGAAGTGAAGTAACATGTTTATTAACCCGATTCTCTATCTAACATACTAGAGAAATTGAATCTATCTCATCCCACTGGAGAGACCATACATCTTGCTTAGAAAAGGGAAGAATCAATCACATGATTATTCTAGAGGAGAAGGAAGTAAAAGAGGATTTGGAAGAAATAATTTTAGATGCAAGGGGGTAGGCATAATCCTCGTAAGAGATCTGATATTCATGGTGACTATTACAAAAATAATGGACATGAGGAAAATACATGTAGAATCACTTGTGATAAGATCAAATACAAGAAATATTAGAAAGAAGAAAAGGACAAAGTATTAGATTTTTGGCAAAAGGTAAAGCATTTGAATCTACTCATTGTATTGTTTCCCATTGCAATATTGGAGTAAATGAAGATTTATTCAACACTTCATTTTATTCTTGGAGATATTCATGGATTCTTGACATAGGTGCAACATGCCACATGACCTTTTAGAGAGTCTTCTTTGAATATTTCAATGACAATTTAGATGGATAATCTATTTTTCATATAAATCAAGTCTTAAACCTTCAGGAATCAACACCTTTATGATTAAATTGTCTGGATGCCTATATTATCTTGTACATGATGTGCTCTGTCTTCATGAGCTATGAAGGAACTTGTTGTCTCTTGTGCACATTTTATAGAAAGGCCCATCTATTCATATATTCGATGGAAAAATTGAAATAAGGAAGGATTTTGACAACATTGTCATTATGACAGTAGTGGAGGATGAAATATTGCTAAAGTTGAAAGGGGCATTTGTTCATGCTTAAAATTCTGCATACCTCTCACTCTATGATGAAGGTACATTTCTATCTAGTCTCTTATGGAATGCTGTATTTTGACACATTAATTATGACAACCTTCATCTGTTGAAAAAGAATGGTGTTTCTAGTTTTCCTACTATTCCTAGGAAATTGAAACAATGTGATGCTTGTATCCTTGGAAAAGATATATAGAAAAAAACATTTCCATAATTCCACTTCTAGTTTATGTAGAAAAAATGGATTGATACATTCTAATTTGCGTGATCTAGTGGAAATAAATATGTAACAAACGCTCTGTACACAACATAAATGTAAGCAAATACCATAAGCATGAATTTTTTTTCTTTCACTAATACCTATCATATAAATAGGAATACTCTATCATGTATGGGATGAACAATTCATTAAGACTCTTAGTCCTATCATATATTTTCAAGTAAATCTATCAGTCATTGAGAAATAAATTTATGAGTAAACTTCTATTGACTGAAATCTAACACTTTCCATAGGTTTGCGCATCTTGTGCTGCCACCATATATATCATACTCTTAAAATTAATCATCCATAAGAAAGTAATACATAAGTATAAAATTGAAATTCTAATTCAAGTTGAAATAAGTAAAAATAAACAAGAGATCAGATCATCACTATAGTTTACTATAGTTTATTTAATTTCTGTTATATTTTCCATAAAAGTATAACATTTAACCTCCAGTGTTTATGAATTGGCTAATTATTATTCCAATTCTTTTATCTCCCCAAATAAAACTTTATTAAACAAGTTGTTAAAAATAACTAAATTTTAGCATGAAATTGTTAGTATATAGAAACCTTATAAGCTCTACTAGTACAAGTTACAAATAGCTGTAGGTTTATGTCTAAATGCTTAAGTTGTGCCAATGGCCATATTTTGTTTAAGGTATAAATTTTGAATTCCCTTCCTTATTGCAAGTATTCTTTTATCAACTATTGTAGATGTCATGACCAAGTTATGGAATGTTTTACTTATCCACCATTTAATTTAAACTTCAATCTTAGCATAATATTCTTCGAACATATAAAAATACATTATGTTATATCATTTATTCTAAATTTAATTTACTATAATTAGAGACTAAATACCATGAACTTATTATCGTTTGCAATGAAGTTATCGTGAACTCCAGAAATAGCCAGTGATTTGATTGCAGGTTATCTTATGCACTCGAGTACGACGAGTTTTCAACAACTGGAATTCCGATCTACAGAGATCAACCTAGCAATATAATGATGCAATATATAACAACTATCCTCAGTAACCATTCACTAAGACACCAGGTACAATCCAGAAATGTCAAATAACGTTTTGAATGCCAATTGAGGTATTAAATTATTATCCTAAATTAAATTCACATTATTTAGTTCTATAACGAGGTACAACAATTCCACTAGATTACAGGCACTACTAACGCAACCCGAGTACACAGGGTGTAGATACTCCCAAGAAGTAAAAACAATGCACTTATTTGAATTTAATTAAATTTGGATTTTTTAATCTATTCTACAACTATATCTTCGATTTGATCAATTCAATCTAAACTTGATTTAAGATAAAATTTTGAGTGCTCGAATGCCATTATATATTTAAAATTTGAGAAATACATTACAAAAATATCAATAACTCAGTCTACTCTTCATGTTACATCCGTCTAAAATCGTAACTTGTTATACATGATGACCCTATTTTGAACAATTCGAAGTGATCTATAATCTGAAACTTGCGTAAAACCCAATTCTTCACTTCCCAATCCCAAAACTTCATTGGTACCTCCCAACCAATTCTAGAGGTACTCTTCTTGCCCCTTAGCCTCCTGAGCCGCAAATGGGCCACACACAGTAAACCAAAAAACCAATAGCACCAAAATTTCCTTGCAAGGAAGAGCTTCCACTCTTTTCCAAGTTTCGAACCCAACTCTCAACAAGTAAACTAGTTCAAAAAAAAATTGACAACATAACACTACTTTCCAAAAGTGATCCCATCTTCTTTCCTCTCCATTTGTTTTATAGAAAAATTTCCAATGACACATATCCACATGCACAATCAATTAATTTTTTATAATTTAATTAAAAGATTATTCACCCACTACATGTATCACACTCTCCCCAAGTTGCACATGTTAAATCCCTTTTTATTTTATTTTTTTAGGCGATTTCCCTTACATTCCCCAATGTGCTCCTATTTTTGTTCTTAGTTGTCCCTTAGTTCCCCATTCCCCCATTTAATTTGTGTCCCTTAACTAGATTTTAGTTTGAGTTGGATTAGGAGTATTCTTTTAGTTAGGATTAGTGGTAGATTGACTCGAGATGTTACTCTATGTGAACCACTTATTCTCTCATGTTTTAATTTCTTTTTATTTAAAGATCTCTTTTATTATTTTCATGCACACATGTGCATCTACCCACTTTATTCTTATTTCTTTATTTATTTAAATCACTAGTATAATCTCTTTATTCCAATTTTATGTTTACTTAGAGTCTTTTTAGATTTCAAGTTTAGAATTTAATAATTAATTAAATACTTTTTTCTAACAAGGTATAATATTTTTATTATATTTTCTAGGCCATCTGTATTTTTATTGAATCACAATTTAATTATGCGACGTGCCCTTCAAAATGCACTTCGTGCTCCAAGGGTGCCACTCTTCTTTGACTAGTTTGGAAGTTTGTTCGATACTTGGAGTCAACACTCGACTCAGTCGACCTTGTGAGAGACTAAGGGTTGTACAAGGAATAAGGATTTCACCTTATTGCACGCCCCTTATAATTCTTCGTGAGTGACTGCCTAAATATTCTCTCACGACATTGTGGACCTCTCAAAATGAGGTAATCATTAACCATGTGTTCAGGACACAATGGGAGTGATAGTAGGTCGTGGCAGGGACGCTGCCACACCTCTCCTTCAACTGTTTGGTTTTTGTGCATGACCCATTTATCCTTATGTGAGTCGGATTAGCAAGCATCGTCGAGCCTGTATCCATTGACAAGAAAATTGTCAATAATCCATATACATAGCATCCATACTAAAATCATCATATATACATGTAAATCAATACTCAAAACTCAAACTAAATACAAGTCCACTACTTGACTCAATCCGAAGTCCAAGAAAGTTTGTTGATGCCATCAACATTATCAACGTGTCATGTATCTTGCACACTCAGGGAAACTCATCAATAATACCTATAAATAGATATATACGTCTATAATTTAACATATAATCATAATGACATCATAATATAACTCATAGGCAAAGCATAATCATAATGTATCATAACTGGATCACTTGCTCGCAAGTGTCCTCAAAGAATAAGTCAATATAAATGTGCTCAGTGGAACTGAATGTTACAAAATATATCATTTATTTAATTGATGATTACACGAGGATATATTGTATGTATTTGTTGAAATAAAAATCACAAGATTTTGAAACTTTTATTTTATTTATGTATGGATCCAAAATGAAGCACAATTACATATTGTCACTCTTCATATTGATAATGGAGGAGAATATACATCTATTGAATTTGAAAATTGTCTTCTGTGACATGGGATTCAACATCAAACCACAATTCAAAATCCTCAATAGAATGGTGTAACTGAAAGAATGAACATGAATCTCTTAAATATGGTTCATTCCATGATGTTTTTCAAAAATGTGAAATTGATTTTTTGGGATGATGCAGTTCTATGTGCATAATATATAAAAAATAAGAGTCCATATCATGATCTTGGGAATAATAATCCTTATGAAATGTGGTATGGTTGCATTCCTTCGATGAGGCATCTCATGGTATTTTGTTCCACCTACTATGCCTTAGTTCCTAAGGAGCTAAGAAACAATATTGATTCAAGTATTCGAAAGTGCATATTCTCGGGGCACTCAAATACTAGTAAGGCATATCATATTTACAATGAGGTAAATAAAATTTTCATTCATTCTAGAGATGTTTTTTTTCTTGAATCCTCCAAGAATGACAAAACTGTTGAGAAACAACTTAATCATCTTGATATATTCACCCATGTAAAGACATATCACAAGTTTGATAATGGGATTCAACATACTGAAATGGGGGTCCCTATCTTGGATCAATCAATAGAATCTCCTTTTGAACCACCATCTCCCCTTCATAAATAATTTCCAACCGCTTCATTAGAGTAGGAAGCTCATTTGGATGATATCATTCAAAGGATTGAAAGGATGAACCTTGACGGAAATGCAACATCATCTCAATCACTGGAGAAACCTCACTACAACAAATCGTTGTGATTTGCTCCCATATTTTCTTCCAAAGTTGGTTTTAGTGTATTTTTCTTCAATTTTTTCAAAAAGTGGATGTTACTTATCGGGATGGAGCGATTTATTACGCTTTTTCGCCCACCAAAAAATTTAGGCGCTAATAGCGCCAAAACTTGCGCCCCATTTATCGTTGGAAATAACTCCCCCTTTAGTGCCAGAAATAACTCCCCTTTTAGCGCCTGATTTAGAGCCCCAATTAGCGCTAGAAATTGCACCAGAAGTAGCACCAAATGTAGCCAGATTAGCCTAAATAGTTGATTAGTTGAGGTGTTGGGGGTTAAGTGGATAGGGGTTTGAGGTTTATGGGATTTAGGGATTTGGGGTACATGGATTAAGGGTTAATGGATTAGGGGTTAGAGTTTAAGAGATTAAGGGTCAAGAGATAAGGGATTTGGCGCTTATGGGTTAGGTAGTTTAATTTTTAATGGCTTAGGGATTAATGTTTAAGTCTTAGGGCATATGGGTTTATGGATTAAGGGATTAGGGATTAGTGTTATTTTTTCAAGGGTTGATGGCTTAGGGGTTAGGGGATTTAGGGATTTTGTGTTAATGGATTAGTGATTAACTAAGGTTTAGGGATTAAAGGATAATTAGGCATCAGGGATTAAGTCTTTAAGGGTCAATGGATCAGGGGTTAGGGGAGTTAGGGATTTGTCGGAATTCTCTTGAAATTTAATGGAACCTCTTCCAACACGCCAATCACCAATTTCATCCACCGATGTCACGCGGTGAGAAGTGAATGGGGACAAACTTTAAATTTCTTCAAATTGTTCCTGTATGCATTGAAATTTGACATGGTTAGACTAGACACATGCCTTGACGATATGCGAGGATTTTAAGACTCAAGGATTCTTGATGTCCCCACATAATCTTTGAGATCTTCCACTTTTGCATCAACGTTCATCATGGAGTCTCATTGTCATCATATATCATTCACATATACATAATTCTTGTCGAAACTCTCTTGAAATGTCATGGAATGTCTTCCAACATGCCCATCACCAATCTCATCCATGAATGTCACACGGTCAGCAGTGAATGGGGTTTAGCATCGGATGTACCCAAATAGTTAATTAGTTGAGGTGTTGGGGGTGAAGTGGATAGGGGCTTTGAGGATTATGGGATTTAGGGATTTGGGGCACAAGGATTAAGTTTTAAGGAGTTATGGGTTATGGTTTAAGGGATTAAGGGTCAAGAGATAAGGGATGTGGCATTTATGGGTTAGGTAGTTTAATGGTTAATGGCTTAAGTATTATGGGATAGGGGATTAATGTTTAAGTTCTTAGGGAATAGGGGTTTATGGATTAAGGGATTAGGTTTTAAGTGTTTAAGGGTCGATGGCTTGGGGGTTAAGGGATTTAAGACTTTTGTGTTAAGGGATTAGTGATTAACTAAGGTTGAGGGCTTAAGGGTTTAGGGATTAGGGATTAAGGCTTTAAGGGTAAATGGCGTAGGGTTTAGGGGTTAGGTCGAAATTTGACATGGTTAGACGAGACACATACATTGATGGTATGCGAGGGTTTCAAGAGTCAAGGATGCTTGAAGTCCCCACATAATCTTCAAGATCCTCCATGTTTTCATGAACCTTCATTATGTGGTCTGATCATTTTCATAATTCATCATTCCCATCTACAAAATATTGGTCAGAACTCTCTTGAAATTTTATGGAATGTCTTCCAACATACTCATCTACAATGTCATCAACCGACCCGACATAGTTATTAGTGAATGGGTCCAACATTGAAATTTCTTCAAAATGTGATAACTATGTCGGGTCTGTTGATGACGATATGGGAGGGTTTTAGGACTTAGTGAAATCATTAAGATTGAATATTGATGTTTTGATAAGAAATAGGAAACTAAAATTCAACTTTAATTTATTAAATTTTCGCCCAATTCTAGGTGATTAAAATATTTTATTTTGTTTAATTATTTTATGTTTAGTTATTAATAAAACATAATAAAAAATTTATGCCCAACATTAAAATGCAAACAATATAAAAATAATGAAGTTAACAAAATTTCTTATTCAAATCATTGTGAGGTATGTGCATTAATGATGTCTTCCATTGACAAATGAACGAAGGCCATCTGTGGTGTAATAATGCTTTGTTTGGATATATATATATATATATATATATATATATATATATATATATATAGTGCTTTCATCTACCACACAAGCTAACTTATCACTCTTTTCACAAAGGCTTGTTTTTAATTGCTTGAAGCATGGCATTTGTCATTTGTAATTTTGTTAACAACTCTTAAATATGCCCTCTTGCCTCATCTTGCAATAGCGGTATCCTAAATCAATTGGATTACATATGGATGAAATATTCTACATGTTACCCCTCATATTGTATGAGTAATTGTACTAGTTTGTGTAACGACCCCAATCGTTATGACTACATGCGACACAAAGAAAGTGCAATTTTTTTTTAAAGCAGGATGGAAATCAACAAAAACAATTAATCAGCATGACTTGACGACGAACACAACTTACACATTCAGGAAACAGAAAACAACGACTCAACACACTTGCACGTCATGCAACTGGACAAAACATGTGATAGTCAAGACAGAAAAAACCAACTACCCGCCCGACACAAGCAAGAAAACGCCTACAAGCTAAAGGACAACATCAACCACCCGACACAACGGCTTCGTCGACCATTAAATGGAAACCTATATGGCACGCAAAGCCCAACGCATTAAGGAGTTACAGACAAAGAACCAACATCCACTACAATGAACGATATGTCCACATTGGCAAGCACAAGACTCTGGCCAGGTTATTGTTCTCCTCTATCCATCAGGGTGCATGATGATCCCCTCATAAGGAATTGTGCCGTCACCACGCGACAAGCGTGACAGTAACCTTGGCGCAACATAACATATCTAGACCAATAACCCAAGAAGAATCCCACGCGCTAGGAGACCAAATTAACTGACAAGAAGACTATACCCACGCACCCAAGAAACAAGTCGACAAGACACAACATGACATCACTCAATTTAAATTGTGCAAGCTATTAAACGAATTTTCCAACAAACCATAACCATTGTCTATTAAGCAAGATGTCTAAGTGCGAAGGAGTGAACTATTATAATTGTTACTATTATCCTAAATGTGACCATAAATGTGAACTATTATAATCACTTAACAAAATCAAAATAAGCCTGTCAACAAATAAACACTGTCCATTAAAATAAGTGAACTACTTAACATTAAAAAGTGATCTACATTGCTTATTAAATATTTGGCATTGTTGTCTAAATTAACAAGTCTCTGGATGACTCTATTGATAAACTATTAATAATTATAATGATATTGTTGGGTAAATAACCATAATTAATTGATAATAAATATCGTTGTGTAATAGCATTACTTTCAACAATATTTAAAACGCTATCCATGATATTAATTCTCTATGCACTAAAAATAATTAACAATGTAAGGGAATGACAAGGAATAACACTCTAATTCTCGATCTAGATAAAGGATTTAATCATATATATCGTTGGCGTGCAAGTCGCTGTCACATAATTCGCTAATTAACAATATAAAGGAATGACAAGGAATAACACTATAATCGTTGTCTAAGTAAAAGATTTAGTCAAATATATATCGTTGGCATGTAATTCGTTGTCATATAATATGATATCGTTGTCAACAAAATATTTCTATTTATTAATAATGAATGTGAACACGATACACTATCAATCAACAAAATATGTTGTCATTCAATTTGATATCGTTGTCAACAAAACATTGCTACCTATTAATAATGGCGGTCAACAAAACATGCTATCAATCAATAATCATATATGGAAATCGTTGTGTAGACATCATTGAGTAATCAAGGTGAATGCACCCTGACTGTGTAAAAACTGAAATCATTGTGAATTAAGGGAAATTGTTGTGTATTAAAAGGATGAAATCGATGTGCAAAGGATGAACTCGTTGTGTGAAGGCTATATCAATTTGTTGTATATCAAATATAAAAACAACTCATCACAAAATCACTCATTTATAAAATGCCTCCATTATAAAAATTGCTCACAATAAAATGGCTGTCAGTAATAAACTTTAAGGGAATCGCTCAGTTAAATAATGGAAATGGCTAAGTTAAAAACATGTTAATTACTGAGCCAAAAACTGGAAATTGTAGAGTAAAAAAATGATATCGCAGATAACGCAGAGGTGAAGTGAATCACTCAGAAAATCGTGAGTAAAAACTAGGCATTTCTGCCATTAAAATCGTGAGCAAGAACTAGGCATTTATGCCATAAAATTGTGACCAAGAACTGGTCATTTAACTTCTTAAACAAGAAAGCACATAAGAACAATATGACCACGTCAAATTGGTTTGGTGTATGTGATCTTAAGCAATGATCTGAACGTTTCTGGAAAAAAAATTGCATTATCATCAAAGGTAACAAAAATTTATTATGGTATGGTACTTCAGTCATGAAGAAAATCATGGGCATTTAAAAACCATGTTTTTTCCGACAAATAAAAGCACGAATTGGTGGAGAAAAAG
This sequence comes from Picea engelmannii, assembly GCA_009831015.1. Taxonomy (NCBI): domain Eukaryota; kingdom Viridiplantae; phylum Streptophyta; class Pinopsida; order Pinales; family Pinaceae; genus Picea; species Picea engelmannii. Next base: position 163,989 of record ML794450.1, on the reverse strand, counting down.
ACATCGAAACACAACACAAAAGGGCATCGAATGGCATTAAAATAAGAACACGAAATTGCAGCTTAAAGATACACGATCTAGCATGGTAATATCCACCAAAATGCAGTTAAAGGAGGATGAAATCATAGTCGAAAGAGGAGCCACTATTTTGTTGAAGATGACCAACGTTTTTGTTGAGATAATATGCCAAGAAATCGACTAGAGATGAATTGCAGAGATAAACATTCAAAAGAAATGCAAAGATGAATTGAAATCACATAGTTAATTTATGGGTTGTTTATGTGCAGGGATAAAAGGAACACAGAGGTAATTTGATGCAGATATAAATTAAATGTAGAGATCCACAAGAACACTTAGAGATAATCAAACACAAGACAACGTAGAAGTAATCAATCACAAGAAATGAAAAAATAATCTTGTAAGGAAACACCAAGGTTTTCAGAGTTTAAACAATCAAAACGAAGAGGTACTCGTTCACAAGAAGGCACAAAGATCAGGGATAAATCATAAGAGAAAAACGCAGAGATAAGTAAGGGATAGATGACTGGGCAAAAAAATTATCCTTCACTCATCATCCATGCACAGGAAAGCAGGGCATTTCAATCTATAGGTCTTTAAACACCGAAGTGACAACCGTCGATTCGGCTCCTGGCCTACTGCTCAGGAATGGACTAATGACCAAATGGAAAAGGGAGAGAAGATAAAACATAAATTTCTTCATAATAATCAATAAAACAAACATAGAGAAGTCATTGCAATAAGAGGTTGGGTTCACCACAAGAAATTAATTCAGAATACAACGAGCAAGGGGATTACAAATACCATAGGAAATCAGGTGCAAGAAAGCTCATGGCAACAAAATCTTCAATCGAGCACATAAAATAACATGCGTGATTTAAATTTCATTTGCAAGTAACAAATTAAACATGTGTACCTTATCCTAATGCGAAAGCTCTACAAGAAATCTCATGGCAATGAAATCTTCAATCGAGCATAGGAAATAACATGCATAATTTAAATTTCATTTGCAAGTAACAACTTAAACATGCGTACTTTATCCTAATGTGAAAGCTTCGAGTCATTCTCTCATGCACGCTCCATCCAGCTCTCACTTTCCAGTCGATGTGACCTCATCGGTACCTCCCAGCCAACGCTAGGGGTATTCTTCTTCCCCCTGAGCCCCCCAAGCCACAAAGGGGCCACAGACATAATATGAGAGAACTTCTATCACCCATCTCACCTCGCAAGGTCGATCTACCACTCATTACTCAAGATGGGTATCCCAACTCCCACAAGAGAAATTTCAGTCAAGGAAAAATTTAGCAGCGTAAAGTTACGCAAAAAGATCAGATCCATACTCCTCCTCCTCCATCCTTTTTATAGAAATTTTAAGTAATTAGTTTCCCAAATTCTCATTAAATTCCTTTTTCATAAATTTTAATTAGGAAAAACCTCCCCCGTACACATGTCACCCATCCCCTAGTTGTACTGGAAAATCAATTTTATTAATTAATTTAATATTCTTATTTTTCTCACCCACCTAAAAGCATTCCTAAAAATGCTCCATGGTGTCCCAATATTCCCTTACAAATCTTAATGACTCACGCTGATCCGGATTATTTTCAGCACGAAATGAGAGCGAAGATATAACAAATAAATATTTAGAGATATTGCAAGAGAGACAACAATATAACAGAGATATAGTGGAAATAACAAGAGTCACATATATACAGTAATACACGATTTCTATTAATGAAATAAATGTACAGAGACTGTAAAATACAGAGTGAAAGACTCACTAGAATGGTGGCAGCTTATCTCTGAGAAGAGATGTGACGGCTACTCGCATTCGCAAGAAGATGATTACACTGAGGCTCTGAAGGCCCTTTTACAATAAACGGGAATGCCAAAAGTCCTAAACATCCAAAAACCTAACCCTAGGAGATGAAGCGCCAAAAGTCGTGTGGGCCCCGTTTGGATAAGTGAGTACATCAACTTCCCGGGGTCGTAACTTTTGCATACGATCTCCGTTTTAGGCGTGTGATAGCTCGTTGGAAAGGTATCATCGAGGAGATTCATTTTGGGGGCTCAATTATGCCTTCGACTATCATTCATAACCTCAATCTCGAAAAACCTTCATTTGGACCCTCAAAATGGCCCCGGAAGTTAAAACCTGCTAAAAATAGTAAATTGCCAAAATTGCCAGAAAGTCGTTTTGAGCCATTTGGAAAAGGTGGGTGGCCACCGATATCCACCTAGATAAATCCTCCCTCCTTAGGAAGCAATGGTCTCCATTGCATTGAGTTCCCGAGGGAGAGGGAAAAACATTTGTTGAATCTGCATCTTGGTGAGTTACTTGTCTTGCTGGAAAAGTGACGTTGCTTAGCTTATTGAAGTCTATCACGAACCTTTGGCTGGAAGGGTTGGACATTTTTAACCAGTCTGGTTACATGAGATGACTGTGTACAGAAGGAATCTTTGTGCTTTGCTGCAACCTTGTAGACCTTCTTCTTGTGGATAGAAGGTGCTTGGGCCGAGGCTGTAGTGGTTGCAGTATCCTTTTGTTCCCCTTTTGAACAGATTGCGGAGAAGATGAATTTTGTAGTATGCGATACTACCTTGCAGCACTGTTTAGGTGGGGCAATAGTTGGAACTACCTCTGGTATCCTGTAGAGATGACCCCCCAGAGTAATAATGACTCTACGGGGTCGAGACTCATAGATAGCATGGCGTTTCCACATATATGGTTGGCCCAAGAGAACATCACAGACATTCAGTGGGGAAACATCACATAATACCTCATCTTTGAAGGGTTGGATGCCGTATGACAATTGACACTGCTGGATGACATGAAGATCTTGTCCTTGGCGAAGCCACCCGATGCTGTATGGTTGCGGGTGTGGTGTTGTTGACAATCCCAACAGTTTGATGACCTCTGATGAGATGAGGTTCTTCTGGCTTTCGCTATCAACAATAAAATGCAGCGGGGTCCCCTTCACCCACATTTGTGAATGAAAAAGGCGCTCCCCCTCTTCTGGATCTGTTGGTTCTTCTGGTTGAATTGTTGCAGTCGCGACAATAGCAGTGGGGTCTACGTCGATGATCTGTCTTTTACCAGTATTTTCAGAATCAGATTTAGAATCAGGGTTCATCTCCTTGTCTTTGATCTCGGCCACCAATGACTGTTTTGAGCGACATTCATTAGTGTTGTGCCAGGGGATTTTGTGGAAATCACACCATTTTTCGGTGTCCTTCTTTGTCTTCCTGTGACCCTTCTTTTCCTGTGGCTTGGACTGGTTTTCAGGAGACTGTTTGTTAGGGTTGTC
>ML794450.1:145298-160613 GCA_009831015.1 Picea engelmannii | reverse complement strand
ACCAAGTGATGAGATGTCCAAAAAATCCATTTCAGTTTGGATGTATCTGTGTAGAGCCCCACAGTATTTCAGAACCAAATGTCGTTCAGAGTCTTTGATACCCAGCTTGGTGCGCAAGGTATGGAAGCTATTGGTGAACTCCGAAACTGATTGGCCCCTCTCTTTCCGTAGTGTGGTCCATCTCATGTACTGGTCCTCATAGTTGCCAACAGGGTAGTACTGTTCCTTTACCGCATCCACAATAAAATCCCAAGTGGGCTCGGCCCCATATATTCCAGAATCCTCTGTGGAACTCTGCTCCCAGTAAGTTTCCCACCAATGTTTGACATGGGGGAGAGCCTTAAGGAGTGCTAAGGTGATCTTTTCTTTGTTGGAAAAATTATGAACAGAGAAATAACCTTCTAGCAGATTTAACCATTTATCTAGGGCATCTGCATCTATTTGACCTTCAAATATGGGAATATCAAAATTAACCTGTACCTTGAAAGGCGAGGTGCCTCCAAAGTGGTTGCTTGATGAAGATGTGCCTGATACTATCGGTAGGCGTTGAAGGATGTGGGAAAAATTCTCCATCATTTCGTTCCTCTGTTGCGTGAGAGCTTGCTCAAGCAACAGACTGATAGGATCGTCTGCTCCGTCATTTTTCTTTTCTTCTGCCATTGAGGGTTTCTTGGGTGTGCGAGAGAGATTGTCCTCAAGAGAGACAAGCTCGAGACCCAAATTTCTATACTCGGACCTCATCGGGGACATGCACTGAAAAACGATCAAGAGCAGCCTGCTCTGATACCACTTATCCGAATTATTTTCGGCACGAAATGAGAGCGAAGATATAACAAATAAATATTTAGAGATATTGCAAGAGAGACAACAATATAACAGATATATAACGGAAATAACAAGAGTCACATATATACAGTAATACACGATTTCTATTAATGAAATAAATGTACAGAGACTGTAAAATACAGAGTGAAAGACTCGCTAGAATGGTGGCATCTTATCTCTGAGAAGAGATGTGATGGCTACTCGCATTCGCAAGAAGATGATTACAATGAGGCTCTGAAGGCCCTTTTACAATAAACATGAATGCCAAAAGTCCTAAACATCCAAAAACCTAACCCTAGGAGATGAAGCGCCAAAAGTCGTGTGGGCCCCGTTTGGGTAAGTGAGTACATCAACTTCCTGGGGTCGTAACTTTTGCATACGATCTCCGTTTTAGGTGTGTGATAGCTCGTTGCAAAGGTATCATCGAGGATATTCATTTTGGGGGCTCAATTATTCCTTCAGCTATCATTTAGAACCTCGGTCTCGAAAAACCTTCATTTGGACCCTCAAAATGGCCCCGGAAGTTAAAACCTGCTAAAAATAGTAAATTGCCAAAATTGCTAGAAAGTCGTTTTGAGCCATTTGGAAAAGGTGGGTGGCCACCGATATCCACCTGGATCACACGCCTTACTTAATTCCTTGTTGAGTTCAAAAATAGCAAGTTCCCAAGGCAAGATTCCTTACTAAGTTAGGCATTCAACTTTTTCTTTATGTTTCCCCTTTTTCCTTAAGTTTACTATTTCTTTTAAGTTTCCCTCATTTTCCCTTTTTAACTAAAAATCAATTTAGCAAGTGTAGATAAAACAACCATTTACCCTCTTTTCTTTTTAACTAAAAATTAAATTAGTATAAGTAGATAAAATAACCATTTGCGTCTTTTATTTTTAACTAAAAATTAAATTAGCATAAGTAGATAAAACAACCATTTCCCCTTTTAAAATTTTAATCCTCGATTATAATTTGATTTTAATAAATTAATTTGAATTTCTTACCCCCCCTTCTTGTTACATGTTTAATTATTATTATTATTATTATTATTTGACCACATGTGCTACTTAGACCTAGGTTTTAATTTCTCTAGGATGGACGACATTTTTATTAGGGAAATTGTTTTTAAATCTTGCTTATCACATTATTCATTTTAAGGCCATCTAGGTTTATTCACTTACCCGTTAAACTCACAACGTGCCCTTCAGAACGAGCTAGGTGCTCCAAGGGTGCCACTTGCCTCTTTCCATTTTCCTTGGGTGGCGTGCCCTTCAAGACACATTAAGTGCTCCAAGGGTTCCACACGCCTCTTTCCATTTTCCTTGCATGACGTGCCCTTCAGGATGCACTACATGCTCCAAGAGTGCCACTCACCTCTTGACTGACTTTGGTAGATGTCAAAAACCCCTGAATTCAATACTCTGCTAGGTGATCTTGTGGGAGACTAAGGGCCTCTAAGGAATAAGGCCCCTGCCTTATCGTGCGCCCCTTAGAATCATTGTGAGCGATTGTCGTAGTCTGCCCTCACGGAATCATGGGTCTTCTTGAACTAGTTAATCGTTAACCTACAATTCGAGCCACGGTGGGAGTGATAGTAGGCTGTGGAAAGGATTCTCCCACACCTCTCCCTCGAAGTCTTTGGTTGTCGTGCATGACACCTCTACTCCACATGTGAGTCTGGTCAACAAGCTATCGTCAACCTGCATCCATCAACGAATCATGTCAACAATAATAATCAATCATCATAACATCTAATTATATGTACATATGTCACATCAACAATATTCAACCCAACAATCCACTCCTGACTCGATTCAAAGTATAAGGTGTTTCACTGATTCCTCTACATCCTCAAGGTCCAAAGTCCTACACACTCAGGAGAACCCAGTCAATAGCACCTGTCTATGTCAATACAACAAAATAACATATCATCATATCCATAATTCCTCACAATCATAATCAAACAACCAGCAATATAATAATCTGAAGCACTTGCAAGCAAGTGTCCTCAAAGAATAAGTTTGCTCAGTGCGCGCAAGAGCGGGGCATTACAGTTTGAAGACCATGCCCAAGCAGGTTGTGTTTGGAAGATGTGTGTCTTCATGGTTATCGGTTGTGGATTTGATACTTATTGTTTCATTTAGCATCATCTCTTGGGGAATCATTTCATATTTGGAGGCTTGCATATTTCGTGTGGATATTGATAGATAAATGGGCTTGATGAGGGTCTTACATATATGGTTCACTCTTTTTACCCTTAGCACATTCATGGAGAGGGATACTCATCAACTAAGGTTTTTCCCTGAGTTTTATTGCTCATTGCTTGATACTCCCTGAGATAGTGTTCCCTCATTATAGGGCACATATCCCTAAGGTGCATGCCTTGGAAAGTGTGTTTTTCATTCAATGGTTGAGATATATTCGTGAGGAGTGCCTTATATTTGGGGCCCTATTTTTAGAATTTGGTTGATCTTTAAATGAGGTTGGCTAACTCATATCATGGAATGCTCCCTTGGTCATTACATCTTGGCACATTTATTGAGGAGGCCTAACTACCCTGCACATAGTTCTAGAGTGCCCCATGGTTTTTAGATGATTGATGGTATTATCAGAATGTTTCATTCTATAGCACATGGTTTTGGGGTTTTTTTTAGATTGGTTTAGTGGGATGTTTCACCCTTTATGTGTATTTTCCTAGGTTGTCCCACTTTTGGCCCTTGGTTTGAGGAGAGATGGTTTCTTGCACATGCATTGGTACGAATGGCACACATTTTGAGGAAATCCATCTCTTTAAGGGGGTTGTTATGAAAACCAAGGGGCCACTATTGCACACATATCCATGAGATCCGTCATTTGATGAGTTGGTTATTGCATTGGAGGAAGTACCCTCACTAACCTTGCTATCTTGGGAATTGTTTTAACATTTCTAGGTTGTTGACTTATTAGACAAGTGGAGCACTACCCTAGTTTTCATATGGGCACATTTATTGTTTATGTAAATACCTTACACTAGTAAATGATTTATTGAGAACAAAACAACAATACAAGAAGAAAAATTTAAAGGAAATCTAGTAGGAATTTTACAGAAACAACTCTGAATTATTAGTATCTCTAAAGGATATCTACATGAATCCAATTGATTAAGAGTGGGATAGTCGGGCTCTATGTCAGCAAAAACATTTCTCACGCCCAAACTCATGTTGATCAAATATCCAAGACAACCACCATTCCCTCAGTCACTGCATTTTGAAAAAAATTTCCAAGAATCCATATTCCTTCTATTAATTTGTGAAAACATTTCAACTACTCTATGCACTCTCTCTGACTTCTACAACTAGTTAAAGGATTAGGGGTTAGGTTTTAAGGGATTAAGTGTCAAGGGATTAAGGGTTAAGATATTAGGGGTTAGGTTTTAATGGATTAAGAGTCAATAGATAAGGGATTTGGTGCTTATGGGTTAGGTAGTTTAATGGTTAATGGATTAGGGATTAATATGGGATAGGGGATTAATGTTTAAGTGCTTAGGGCATAGGGTTTTATGGATTAATGGATTAGAGATTAGGGTTTAAGTTTTTAAGGGTGGATGGCTTGGGGGTTATGGGATTTAGCACTTTTTTGTTATGGGATTAGTGATTAACTAAGGTTGAGGGATTAAGGGTTTATGTTTTAGGGCTTAAGTATTTAAGGGTCAATGGCTTAGGGGTTAGGTCAAAATTTGACATGGTTAGATGAGACATTGGTATACAATGGTACACAATGGTACACAATGGTGTTTGTGTGCAATGGTATGCATTGGTATTGGTATGAAATGGTAGTCAATGGTATTAATATGATATGGGATGTGAAATGGTATGTTATGGTATGCATTGGTATTGGCATTGGCATTGGTATGCAATGGTATGCAATGGGACCATGGACTAGTTGGTTTGTTACTCTAAGTGACTCCTCCTACCCAAATTTTTTCCCATAGGATGAAGTTTCCTGTATCCCTCCCCAACATGAAAGCCTAATCCACAACTATTATACCTGATTATAATTGTGAATAGGTAACCTTAGCAACCCAGTCTAGGTTTTACATGAGTAGTTACAAGTGAAAAGTGCTTGGGATACCTACGATAGATAGAGAAACACTATTAGATCCCTCCCTAGAGGTTACCTAATTATTTTGAAAGGGGATTTCACCTTGGATGATAAATTTGTGGGGTTACTATAACTATCACCCATATCTTCACTAGTTTTATTCAGGCCCTCACCATCGACCTAGGTGGAACTTTGGAAGGCCCTTTTTTAGCTCCTTACTAATTGGACCTTGGGATTTAATCACTATCCGCTAGCATTTGAAGGAATGTGTTTGCTGGTTGTATTTTCAAAGTTTTTTTGTAGTGTTTTGTTGATTGGTGTCACACTTAGAAATCCAAATGAGTCATTTTTATTTTCAAATATTTACAATATTCAACTTAGTTTAGACCATTTCAAAGTGGTTTATCAGTCTCCTTATCATTCTAAGAGGAACAAAGGTATTCCTCCTTGATTCCTGTCGGGGTTACCTCTAACAAGGCATAGACTTGAAATTCTTGATTCCTCATAAAGTGAACTAGTATAAGCACCAAATGCTTTTAATATCCCCATAGGAGGGGGTCAAGATAATGTGAACCCTCTAGTTGGAAAAAATAAGAAGAAGAGGCTTTTTTTTTGGGTATTGATGACATCCCCTAAGAAGAGATGTGTTTCCTTCTCCTCCTTAAGGAAATTTTGATCCTCCAACTATAGAAAACATTGATAACTGTCCTCTAGCCAATTTCAATAGTTTACTCACTCATCTAGTGGATCTTCTTCATGTCGAAGTGGGTGAGTTACCTCCCAAACACACTATTTATTCCTTTTTTCACAATATTCCACAATTTTTTCTAAACGATGCACAATTTGCGCCCCATTTAGCGCCCCAAATTGATAACATTTTCCATCAATAGTCGACGCTAAATCCATGCTAATGGCACCCAATTTAGCGTCAACTATTCAAACAAAAAAAAATTAAAATACCCCACACGCAACGAAAAGAAAACCATTAACAATGTGCATTCATAAATTTTTGGGAAATATGTAATGTCCCCATCGAGATTTCAAAAATTAAAAGACCCCACGCGCAAGGAAAATAAAATTGTTAACAATGTGCATTCACAATTTTTTGGGAAATATATAATTTTCGCATCCATATTTCTTCAATGATCTTCATAGAAGTTGAGTTTATTCTCTTTAAGTTGAGTTTCTCTTGGTGGCGGAAGAGTTTCATGATTTCTGACTGAGTTTGGGTTGAAACGAGGTCAAATATTTTGTGTTGGATTGCATACTCTCATTGAAGGATGTTTCTCTGCAGTGGGGGAAAATTTAGGGTGTGTTGGGCGCATATCTTTCATGGAGAGGCCAAGTTTACCAACCAGAAATCGTATTACACTTGAGGGGTGTGCTAACTATGCAAAAATTGTGGTATTCACCTCTAGTATGGTATGCTTCATTGTTGGCTAGTATATTAGAGTGGGGAAATCAAATTCTATTGTGGACTAAGTAGTCCACCATGAACATACTTGATTTTTTTTTTGGTAAGTTTCCAGATCCTCTGTTTATGTATTGACTATATAGATGCAGGAAAACAAATATTTCAAGATTTATTCTTAGCCCATTCAGCCCTGAAATGTCATCCTTACAACAACAACAAGAATACCATACAAATTTTGTGTATAAGCAAAGGAGTGCAAGGTAACAACTTAACTATTTGACAAAATGTGTATATGAAATTTTTTATAAGCTTGACATTAGAAAAATAACGTTTTGGAATCATGTTGTAAATTAGAACACTCACTCTTGTGCCTAGAACTTCATATTGGTTGTATGCTTTAGAAAACTCTGTTTCCATTGCTAAAAAATGGTTTTTGCATTTTTATGAGAAATGCACTAGAAGTTGCTTTACATATGGTTGTATTGGCATTATAGAGTATTTAACAACTAAAATTCACTATTTAAAAAACATCCTTCAAACAGAACTATGAAAGAACTATTAGAGAGGGGATTTACATATGTTGGAAAATTTGTGGATTTTGTTATTCCTCTTACAGGTCTACATATAACAGATCAGGGCACATGTACAACAGTTGACTAGGAGCATACAAAACCACCTTTTGAGCTATATAACAACCCTCAATCACCCAAGTGCTCTCCACATTGCTGGAGTAATACTCTTACAATGTTATATGTTAGCAATTAGCTCCCTTTGTGTATCCAAAATTATGTTCTAATGTTTGGAAATTCATATATCACATGGTGAAGGGGGCCCTCTTCATTCATTAGAAATTGTAATCTCAAGAGAGCTCTTGTATATGCCTATTTTGATCAGTAATATATATATCTAACATCGATTCCTAATGTGGTTCATATGAGTAATTGAAGTGAACTCATTTCCAGCTCATTGGAACAAGGTGTTGTCCTAATATGCATTCATGCAAAGAAGAGGGTTAAGAATATAGTTGTTAATGGGCATATGTGAGTTGAAGAAGCTAAATCTTTTGTAGGGAAGCCTCCCTAATGGTGGTCTTGGATCACCTTGAAGAGTGGGAAGGAAAATTGAGGTGACAATGGTTTGTCTTTTGAGTTTCCTTTGATTTGTCTTTAGTGAAGACCTTGCACATTCAAAGAGGAAACATTGAGTGGTAACAGACCTTAGGACCTTGTCTTCACAGAAAAATGGAACTTGCAGAGACCTTAATTCCTTGAAAAACATTGGGTTTTACAATAACTTATTGAAAGAACCCTAAATACTTCATGGGCCTATGGGTATCAGGGAAACCAACCTTTAATCATTTTCCTTCATCAACAAGCTCTCCTTGTACCTCGCCTTCATCAACAAGCTTCATTATGAAGAAGAAAATATTTCATCAAACAATGAAACAATACAATGACCAACCTTCATAAACCAATGTGTAGGCAAGGATCCACCAGTTGGGTTATGATTGAATTTTTTCTGTCCAATCAATCAATCAATTATTTGACCCCAAATTTCTCTTTCTCACCATAAAAATGAGAGTCCCAACCATCCAAATCAAATGCAGAGCATGGGCGCATTCCTCTGCACTAGATTTCTTTGGGATCCACTTGGGTTCTCTTTTTCAAACAAGAATGGTTGTAATTTTGATTGATAGTATGAGTAAATCAAGGTTACAACGACCACGAGGAACTCCAAAGGAGCCAATAACTTTTGGGTAGCCATTTATCTGGTTTATATTCTTTGTTGTACCATGGTAGGTTATCTTTTTCTTCTTATACTCTAAGTAGAAATTGGGATTCATATAACTTAACTATATTATACATTGGTTCATGGAAATTTCCTAGTAGAAGTTGGTTGAGAAAGACTTTCAAACATGTTGTGTTTCACAAATTTATTCTCCAAACCTGACCACATTTCTCCTTGATTCTTTTCCAACACTACATTGCACATGATGGAAATTCTACTTATTCCGCTAGAATTCTTGTCTAGTCTCTGTCATCAATAACTTCCTCTCCGATTTGATTTTCTTCTACATTGAGAGAGTCTAGACAAAGCAATAATCTCTCTTGCATTTAGTACATGCACTTCTTTCTGATCAAGATTTAAACTCTGTACAAGGCACTCAACACAGAGGGGTTAAAATGCATGTATAGAGCTATTTATGTTTAAATCCACGACATAGTTAGGAAAATGATATATTATTCCAGGATATCTCTATTATGATTTGTTTAAAGCCATGACATAGTTAGGAAAATGATATATTATTCCAGGCTATCTCTATTATGATTGATGCAAGAGTATTTTCTTCTAATATACTATTTACTTTACTGTCAGGGGTTTACACTTTTGTGTTCACCCCCTTTCTATGTTATTGTCTGCTCTTTCTTTCTTTCTTTAACCTAGATTTTAGATTGTTATGGGGATGCTATAATCACTCATTTTCATTTTCATATATTGTTCTTCCCAAGCCCATTAACACAATTCGATCACTTGTTTCCTGACATATTTGAATTACAGAATGTTTAATCTTCTGAAATTGATGTGGAAGAGAAGACTAAAGGGTATTCACCAAGTTCTTCCATGATGAATATATGTCCAAATTGGGTGAAAACTAACTTTCTATTAAATAGAAAAGTATAATCTTAATGATTATAAGAAGCAACACACAACTTACTCTTCTTCTCCAAAAGAGTTAGTCGGCTTTGCAGTTTGATTCTTTATGTTCACTTGAAAAAAGTAGCAGAATCACATATCGTAGTTGAAACCATTTCCAACATTATACCATTTCATAATAACAAATTAGTAACTAATTACCCAAACTCTCATAAAAAAAACATCTCTCTAAATAAGAACTAAAGGTAGCTTACATAGTTCCTATTGCAAAGTAAAGGGTGATTGATAGTCGATCCAAACCATTTGATTTATTTACAGATTTGGCACTACCTAAACTAGGACAAGTCCCAGAGATAGAAACACCAAGTTGGGGACTTGTTGGAGGGGAGGAAGTAGTTCCCCAAGGTAGTAGACTTCCACTAAGTTCACTATCTCTATGATTATCATCTTCTGCTTCCACATACGTGTTTCCTTGTTCTTCTGATGTATGTTGTTCAAACTCAACAAATAAGTCATTTGATAATTTTAGTTGTTCAGTAAGTATTCACTATTTGAATTGACTGTACCTATTGTTGTCAAAATTTGAATTGTTTTCAAGTTGTTTTTAAACTCTGAAGGTTACTCTCAATCTCAACACCACATTGTTATCGTTGAAGAATTATTCTAAATATTTTGCTACATACATGTAAAATGCTTCATATGCCATAGATGATTTCTTTTGCATATCTCCTTGAGTTGTGCCAAATTGATCAGAGTTGTCAATGAAGTCCACAAGCCCTAAATGAGTTTGTTATATCCGAGATAAAGAAAGATATCCATGCTTTCCTTGGAAGTTGGCCTCCTAAGCATAAGAGTATTTTTATTGTATCTTCTACATCTCCCAAACTTTCTGATTTTTTCAAAGTATTTGAGGTCGCTGTAAATGATAGTATTAAAAAAATGTCTTAGAAACATATTCTGACACTTCTTTATTTTTATTTTACTCATTTCTTTGAAATGGATTTTTGAAAGAATCATTCAAACTTAGTTTTTAATATAAGAAAATATTACAACTAAATAATTTCCTTAACACTTTGTTGGAAAAATGTAAAATATCCCATACCAGGAAGAATCTATTTGAGGTCCACTAGACCTTTGTCTAGAAATAAGGAAGAATTATACCATGCAATGCCCTGATTTTGACCCTTGGGATGCATTAGATTGGATTGTATCTAATTTGTAAATAAGTGGTTATAAAGATGGGAGTCAATCCATGTGAGCTTAAATAAATGAGCATGCGTAAATGATGTAGAAATGCTGAAATTAATTCCTAGTGTGGAGCTCAAGGCCAAGGTCCCACTAGTGAATGATTTAACATGTAATTGTTGTAAATATACTTTCTATGGACCACTTGATAGATCCATCACAAGACACAAAGGTATGTAAATATTGTTGTTGAACAATAATATAACGGTTAGAGATGGTTGCAGGAGAGTATGGGAGGGACAATGAGACGACAAGAGGGAAGAAGAAAAGGCACCTAAGGGAAAATAATACTCTATTGCCAAGTGTCATCCCAATAGCTCCTACATTTTCATCATGTGCCTTAAATAAATCTCATCCAACACCTTCGACTTGGAATCCAATCATTGAATGGATGTGGAGGTGGGTGAGGAATTCTAATCTCACATAGTTATGGAGGCATGGGGTTGGGGGCAATCATCATGGAAAAAATGTAAGGGACATCCTCCCTCGTGGGGATTTTTTCCTCTCTTCCATTATCATGGGATCCATTGCCATTCATCATGTTCACCACTCTCACCATTCTCATGTGCAAAGCGGTGCCCAAATTTTTCATTCTGAATTCCCCCTGTTTGGGAGCTGCTATAAAAATTTTGAAAATTCCCAAATCAAATAGGGAAAGAGTAATTCATGTATCATATATGGATGTTTGAGAGGAACATCGGGGATGAGATCTTTAGGAACCCTACACCTTTATCTCTTTCACTCTCATGTGCAAGCACTGCCCAAATTCTCCATGTTGCATTCCTCCTGTTTGGGAACCAAAATTTAAAAATGCCCAACTCAGCTAGGGAAAAGCGACTTGTGGATCTGGGATAAAAGATGTATGGTTGTAGAGGATCATAGCATCTGGCCTCTTTAGGAAACCTTTCCCTTCCTTGTTAATTGTTTCTCTCTAGATTTCTTAGAGCCAAGGCATTGATTTTCCAGGTTATCCCCACAGGAAATTAGTAAAATAATATGGTACACAGGGATGCATACCTGAGGGCAGAGGACATGCTCCCCACTCTTCCCAAGCTCTTAGGATGTGGGTACTCTAGGGGGTATGTTCCCCCAAGTCTCCTTTTGGGAGGGACGCAAGGAAACATACTAGGGGAATTTCCCCCTCAAAAGTTGAGATGCTCCCACACTCCCTTTTTACCAAAGCCGATTGTTTTGAACCACTCTCCTTGGTAATTAGAGGTATATTACATTCTTAAAGTAAAATTTGACATACACCTTTATCTTCCCCTTTATATCATTTTACTTTAAAAGGGAAGGTAAAGGACAATTCCAACTTTTACTTAAATTTTTACATTACCATTAATTGTTTTAGGATGTTTGAGTGGTTCCAACCTCATTGGACTTCACATGGAAAAAGTAGAATTTCATATCCCATCTAGAATTCAACATACTTAAAGAGTTTTCATGATTTAAGGATTGGCCATATTGAAACATTTTAATTGGATTCTATTATGTATGATAGTATGAGATTGACATTTAATCAAGTGCATTGAGCCTTCTATGTACCCCAATATTGTTGGTGTTGATTGTTGAACTCCTTTGAGTTCTACCCTGAACTTGTAAAATCTTAGGCTATATAAGAGTCATTCAAAGGTTCGTGGGCTTAAAGATCAATCCATTATGAAAAAAAGAATGTATCTTGATAACAAGACAACTTGTGATTTTGTAAGAATGTAACTTGTAAAATCTTAGGTTATATAACTTGTAAAATCTTAGGTTATATAAGAGTCATTCAAAGGTCTGTGGGCTTAAAGATCAGTCCATTATGAAAAAAGGAATGTATCTTGATAACAAGACAATTTGTGATTTTGTAGGAATGTATCTTGTTGCCGAGGTTGGCAAAGGAAAAGCTTGTCTTTGCTTGTGGCAATTTTCAACATAACTGTGGGTTATAATAAAGCTCCATATA
Organism: Picea engelmannii; assembly: GCA_009831015.1. Lineage (NCBI taxonomy): Eukaryota > Viridiplantae > Streptophyta > Pinopsida > Pinales > Pinaceae > Picea > Picea engelmannii. The sequence continues at coordinate 148,458 of ML794450.1, read as the reverse complement.
TGTAAGCAAGATTGTACTGAAACTTTTTGTTCTCATTCTGGTCAAAAGTGAGCCTCATGTAGATTGTAATTGTTGCTTTAAAGTTTTAATATGATGTCTTGAGGCTTTGCTTTACATTGATTTACATCTCAGTGAATTTGCTACTTGTAGCATGTATTTCAGACACTTGAGGCTCATAAACTATGTATTTTGTTGCTGATAATATTACATTCAATTCCATTTTGATATATTCACTCCTACATATATATACATGAATAAATTTTGTATATTTTGTCTCTAATGATTTGGAACCTTGGTTTGAAATTTTTAAATTATATTTTTCCATTAAAATTTTATGAATTTTTAGTAAACTGAGTCACTGAAATCAGATCATTCTGAATCATTCAGAGGTAACCCTCAACCGATTGCAAGGCTGATTCCGAGTTGACCCTCGACCGATTGTGAATTGAGTCCAAGTTTTAAAACATTAGATGAGAATGCCATGCCTGATTGATGGTTAGCTAAGTTAGTTGGAGTGCTCTGTAGTGAGAAATTGGTTGTGCTCGAGAGCAATTGGGTTGAGTACACTGATATGTTAGCTTCGATTCCCTTTCCATAATGGCTTCATAGACCTGCTCGGGGTCGGAATATGCACTGGATGCTTACGGTCGGGTGGAAAATTGTTCATACGCAGTGAGTTTTTTTAGATTTGCTTTCGTTAAAAAATAAATATCCTAATCTCTACTTACAAATCTACAGTCAAATTCTATTTGTCCATATATAAATATATGGAATGCGTATGCATTGTGGGAGAATATAGATTAATTTTAGAATCTCTGCTTACAAATCTACAGTCAAATTCTATTTGTCCATATATAAATATATGGAATGCGTATGCATTGTGGGAGAATATAGATTAATTTTAGAATAGGCATATATTTTCCACAAGTTCTGTTAATCTGAGGTAATGCTCTGCTGCATTTAATTATTGCACTCGTGCTTCGAGAAGTTTTCTTGACTATTCCTGGACACCAGATCTGGTTTTAATCATGGTATAATGATCTGAAATTTTTATTGGCTTGTGTTTCCCTTCTATGTCGGACTAATCCATGGAAGGGGACGTGACATACCAGGAACAAATAATGTTTATTTTAAGCTTTGATTTGTTCCTTTCTAGATGTTTTTCCCCTTAATATGTAAATTGTCCATTTTAGTTCCTTTTGGTGTTGAATATTTTATAGTTTTTTCCTTCAATCTGAGCTCCATATTGTCCATTTCATTGCATAGTATTGTTATATATTTAAGGGAACTGTAAAACCTGTGGAAAAGTTTAAAAGTTTAAGGATTTCTTAAACCTTTTCACCTACGTTTTTTCTTTCAACTTTGCTTCAAATTTGAGCTCCAAGTAGTCTAGTAAATTTCAGTGTTATGTGATAAGAAACTGCAATACTGATGTAGAGGGTTTGAGTTTAACTTTTATTAACTCTACCTTTTCTCTAGTTTTTTTCCTTTAATTTGTGCTCCAAATCGTCCATTTTAATGCAGTCAAAGATAGAATTTGAAGGTACCATATAAAATTTGCAGAGAAACATGAGTGAATTAATTGTTAATATTTCCCCTTTCTATTTTGAGTTTTGTATATCCCATTTTTTGCATTTCAGTATTAACTTAAATTGTAAATTATGTTGGTAGAGGAATTTTTTTGAAGGGGCTTTGAGTTCATTTTCTAAAGATGTCAGTCAGCGAAGTTGTCTGTACTTATGCAACATTGATTATTTGGGACGAAGGAATCCCAGTTACTCTATCCTTCAAGATTACTAGTGAGCATAATATGCATTTCTTTGTAAGTCATTCTTCTAAAATTTTGTAAATGGAGTAAATTTGGGGATTTTCATTTCTTCTTTCAAGCGAAAAAATTAATTTCTGAAAAGATTTTGGCATTTGAGGATTTTGTATATAATTATTGCAGATCTGTATTGTTATTACTCTCCTTATTTTTCTTCTTGTTGCATATTACTGCTTTGCTAGAAATATAATATATTTTTTCCACCAGCCACAATACTGATTGATTGGTAACCCTGAGGGACTCCAGCAAATGGGGCTTGGTATATTTGTACATATATCCGTGACTACTTTTTTTGTTGATACTATTACTTTGACTTGATTAAAAAAATCATGGGCCATAACTAGAGGGCTGAGGAAAGATACATATCTGACTCTTGGCTCCATGCCAATGTGTGAGTACTCTTAGACTAGAGTTGTTTTCTTGCTAGCAATGTTTCTTTCCCTACCATTGTTACATGAATATTTTGTTATGAACTGATCAGATAACAGAGAAAAACAACTTTTAGACCATGTAAGTTGATTCAATGCATTTTTTTCATCTGCCCTGTGTGCTAAGGGATACAGTCAAAGTAGATTGAGCTCCAAAAGACTTTATTTATATTTTTAGGCTATGTTAGCTGATTAAGTCAATTATTTTCATCTGCCCTCCTGAATCTTTATTTTTTTCTCCTTCTCTTTCCTTGATATCATTTTTAGATCTTCCTCTTGTGAGGGGGAGGGTTGAGGCTGATGGAGTTGATAGGTTTTTCCTGGATAACCCCTATAAAAGGGAGGGTGGGCTTATGGGAAACTTAATGCCATACTTTGACTGCTTGTTACCTTTTAGATCAGCAAAGGGATGGCTTGGATGGTCACAGAACTCACGTGGGACACAATCCCACCTTGCATATTTGATTTTAACTGATGCTCTTTGGAAGCCATAATGGGCATTGACAATAAATTCTATAATAGGGGATTTCCTTGGAGGGTTACCAGAACTTCCTTTGTTGTTGGTTCATCCTTATATGAAACTTTGTACATTCAGATAGTTGTTTGGTCACATAATAGGCAATGTGATACTTCTAAAAGAATTGTTTGTATATTGTTACTATTTCTAAAGGTAATCCATAGTTTGGCTTACAGTTCGTATCGATGGAGGGGCGTTTTCAGACTAAAACTTAGGGTTTGTGAGGTATTCTTGGAATGAACTAGTGTCATTTAAAGTTAAAATATATGGTTAAGGAATGGGTTTTTGATGTCGAAATTACATATTTTGTCTGGCTCTATAATGTGGTTTTAACTTTTTGATCAGTGTTTGTCCAAATTTCAACATGTTATGTTGAAACATAGTTTTAAT
>ML794450.1:65558-134020 GCA_009831015.1 Picea engelmannii | reverse complement strand
CTACCTCTCTAGCTACCTTACATTCCATCCCCCTTATGAAAGCGTTGTCCTCAATGCTTGATGTACAACCATACACCAGGGTCCCATGGATAAGTGTGGACTATAATGATGAAGTAGACTAGAGAACCAGGGTCCCATTGAGAAATGGAAGCCACCATGCTGAAGTAGTCCAACCGCCATTATAAACCAGGGTATCATATCCAAGTGCTGATGTGAACTCCACACGAAAAATATTGGCACCCAATAACCAACTGAAAATTATGCTCCCAATACTGACACCTATCATGTGGATCCAAATAAGAATATCCAGCCACATAGTGGGAAAGGGTCAACGTTAAATCTGGAAGGAACAATACCATTGTAGAATATGCAGGTTGGACATTGGTAATCATAAATAGCTCTTAATTTGGGATATCAATGTTCTCTATAGAAGGTGGAATAGAGTCATCAAATAAAATATGAAAATGGTTGCCATCCCAGAAATGACAACTATCCATATACCAATCATCTCAATCGGCCTCAAAATCATACCAAGCATATATTTCTTGATTATATTCATCCCCGAGGCCCTCCATAAGAAATCTCTTATGCATGTTATCCAATGAATCTTGAATACTACAGAAACTATCATTGAGGTCATCTACAAAGCCATCCAATCTGTCAAACAATTGGGCTTTGAATGCTTTAGTAATCTGTAGAATTTCTTTGAGGGTTTGAGAGAAAATATCCATCTAATCACCCTATGAACTCTTCGGTCCCGCAGCCATCATAAAAAAACCCAAAAAATTGACCAAAAAGTTACGATATATATTCACGGTTTTTTCTGGAAAGACCCTAAAAAACTGTTGAATTTAAAATGCTCATAACTTCACTTCCCGAACTCCGTTTCGGCTGATTTGTTTTTTTTTAAATTGGGTGAAATTGTGAGAGGAACTTAGATTTGTAATTTGTTTGGGAAAATTCGGCCTTCAGCTTCTATAGAAATAAAACAAATCGTCCCGCTGTCTGCGGAAAAAACCATGAAAGATTGCAGATTTTAAAACTTCAATATCTTGACTTCCCGGACTTCGTTTCAAACGATTTGTTTTTTCAACTTGGGTGTTTTTTTGAGAGGAACTCAGATATACAACCTATTTATGCAAATTTTTCACCAAAATGTACCGAAAATTTCTGGAATGTCGCGGCCCTCTTTTTTCTTCTCCGAAAAAAAGAAAATCTACAAAAATAAAAAATATTTGTCCACAATGTCTACCAAGGAAAGTGGTCTGATACCACTTTTTAAATACCAAATACTTGCATAAAGAAAAACCATGAAGATTCAGAGAACAATATAGAAAAACCACCACTTTATTATATCGAAACCCTTAGGGTAGGGAAACACCATACAATGGATCCTATTATGGAAGGGATCATCTCCTGTTCACTTGCCTCTTCGAGGGGGCTTCCTCCTAATGAGATACCACTCCAAATACAATACTTCTCTTCATGTCCCATTATATTGCTTGAACCCCATTATATAGTGCTACCATCACCTAAGAACATTCTATAGGAGGAATATTCTAGAAGTAGAACCTTCTAAGAAGTCCTCTTACATTTATTATATCTAATTACCCATTTATTATATCTAACTACCATAGTGGACCTTATTTAATAATATAATGGATCTAGTCCACCTTACATTGAATGACCTCCACTATTACCACTATGGGTCCTCTGGCCCCCCCCACTACCTCTCTAGCTACCTTACAGATTCTTTCGCTCGAAAAAGTATTTATTAGAGGATCTCCAGAACTAGGGTTTTTCTCAGTGAGGAATAATGAAAATCCGACACAGGGGGTCAATTTTCAAAACTCTTTTGTTGGGTCAAACTCTCTTTTCAACCTCATTTTTTCCCAAGCATTCCATTCTCTACTTTCTAGATTAATTGAGCGTAACTTATTGTATATATTGAGCATAGCTTCTATGGCCTTTCACATCACTATTTTTTTATGCTTTTTCATTTTTTTGCATTGTTGGTTTTTCCCTCCTTTGGGAGTCAAGAAGCAAACTCTTGAAGCTTTGTTTCTTGGCTACCTTATGGGATAAATTCTTAAGGATAATTAGATTTCTTGAAATTTAATTTTTTGACTCTATTTTAGGCTTGCTTGACATGCATTTACAACTCATACTCAATATTAAAAACTTGTATTTTTAGCCCTCATGACAAAATCCAAAATTGCCATCTCATTTTAAGCTCAAAAAAATGTATATCTTCAACCCTCATGTATTTGCATAAAAGACCAATTCCAGCCCTCTTTTTGAATATTGAATTTTCGTTTGCAACACTTTTTTTTATTTTTTAGGTTTCTATTTAATTTATTATAATTTCTAGGTCCTTTTTTGGGTTTTGCATTTGCATTTCCAACTTTTCTCTTTTGGGCACGGTAATTTTTTGCCTTATATTTTGGTTTTGTATGTCAACCATGTTTTTAATATTTTGCCCCGGTGCAAGTCTCAATTGATGAATGTATGTCACCCAATACTTCCAATTGAGAATGTTTGGCATGTCAAAGCAAGTAAAGGAATGTCAAGTAAAGACATGGAACAGAAAGGAAAGGCATGGCATGTCAAGGTAAGGCAAGGCATGGCATGGCATGTCAAGAAAATGCAAGACATGTCAAGGCAAGGCATGGCTTGTCAAGGCAAGGCATGGTATGTCAAGGAAAAGATGAGAATGAAATGTCAAGGAAAGGATGGGCATGGCATATCAAGGCAATGCATGCCAATGCAAGGAATGGCATGCCAAGGAAAGGCATGTCAATGAAATGAAAGGTTTGTCAAGGCAAGGCATGTCAAGGAAAGGAAAGGCATGCCAGGGAAAGAAATGGAAAGGCAAGACAAGGCAAGGAATATCAAGGAAATGCATGGCATGTCAAGGCAATACATGGCAAGGGAATTCATGGCAAGGAAAGTCATGGTAAGGCATGAAAACACATGGAAAATCATGGCATGTTAAGGCAAGGTAAGACATGTTAATGCAAGGCATGGATTGTCAAGGAAATGCATAGCAAGGCAAGGAAAAACATGTCAAGGAAAGACAATACATGTCAAGGAAAGGAATGGTTTGTCAAGGCAATACATGGATAGGCTAGGCATGGAATGTCAAGGAAAGGCATAGAATGACATGTCAAGGCAAGGAAAGACATGTGAAGTCAAGGCATGGCAAGGCAAGGCATGTCAAGGAAAGGCAAGGAAAGGTAAGGAAAGGTCTTTCAATGCAAGGCATGTCAAGGCAAGGCATGCCAATTCAAGGCAAGTTATGTCAAGGAAAGGCATGTCAAGGAAAGGAAAGGAATTTGAAGGCAAGGCATGGCAAGGCAAGTAAAGGAAAGAAATGTCAAGGGAATTCATGGAATGCTAATGCAAGACATGGCAAGGAAATGAAAGGGAATGCATGGAAAGGAAAGGCATGTCATGGTAAGGCATGAAAACACATGGAAAATCATGCCATGACAAGGCAAGACATGTCAAGGAAAGGCATGGATTTTCAAGGCAAGGCATGGCAAAACAAGGAAAGACATGTCTATGAAAGGCAAGGCATGGAATGTCAAGGTAAGGCATGTCAATGAAAGGCATGACATGTCAAGGAAAGGCATGTCAATGCAAGGAATGACATGTCAATGCAAGGCAAGGTATGTCAAGGAAAGATGTGTTAATTTAAGGCAAGGCGTGTCAAGGAAAGGCATGGAAAAACAAGGAAAGTCAAGGAATTTCAAGGCAAGGCATGGCATGTCAAGGAAAGGCATGCCAATGAAAGAAAAGGCTTGTCAAAGCAAGGAAAGGCATGTCAAGTCAAGGCAATACATGTCAAGGAAAGGCATGGCTTGTCAAGGAAAGGCATGGAATGTAAAGGAAAGGAAAGACATGGCATGTCAAGGAAATGAATGTCAATGAAATCCATTAAATGTCAAGGAAAGGATAGGCATAACATTTTTTTATAATCTTTGCTATTGTTTATTATAATTGTTGATTGTTTTACATCATTGGAATGACATCTTACCTATAACTTATTTGATATTTTATTATCTTATGTGCACTTTGGTATGATTTAATATGATTATCATTTCATTTCGTATGTTGTAATATTAGATATATAACAGAGAAATTAATTATTGCATGAAATAAATAATAATTTTTCATTCTAAATGTTTGTTTTTCCAGAACAAGGATTTTCCAGAAGATCTGAATCATCCTCAACAAATAGATCCAGATCATGATGTTGGGTTCGATGATGAGATGGAAGATGATGCTCATGATGACATAGATACAGATGACAATGATTCCATTGTCAATGCAGATGATGATGACGACGATCATGATCACGATGGTGATGATGATGTTGAGGCAGTTGTTGGTAGCAGCCAGTGACATTCATGATCATATAGACTGCATCATGGATCATTTTTTATATACTGTTATAATGCCTCTTTTCATGGTTACTATCATATGTATCATTTTCACGGCCTCCAGTACCATATTACTGAGTTTTATCATTTTTACATGTTTCGTGTTGACTTATATCGTTTGGACATGACGTATCCTATTGACTTGTATCATTTTTTCTTACATAATTTGTCATTTTTATTTATATCATTTGTACATGATGTATCATTTTGACTTATGTCGACTGTTGGACATGTATCATTTTCAGATGATATTGATACACTGACATATATATTTGACTTTCACTTGTTTTAGATATATATGATTATGATCTTATCAATAATTGTTCGTCAATTTTTTTATATTCAAAGTGGTTGATGATTTTTGGATGCATATTTATTACGTATGATGGATTTGATTTATTGCTCATGATGGGTGTTTTCAAATTCACTTAAATTATATATATTTGACTCACTTGTTTTAATTATAGATGATGATCATGTTATAATAATTATCTTGTTATTTTATATATACTGGATGTTGTAGATTCTATTTTGATGGAGATTTAATAAGTATAATGATGTTGTTATTTTGTATGGATGTACGTTTCCCTAAAAAATTCTTTATAAATGTTATCCTATAAAATATTTTAAATGCATTTATATGACTTATTGTATAATCATATAAGTTATTTAAGAGACATGACATATTTAACTAATTAAATTGAAATAAAACATATTAAATTAATAACTGTAAGAAAAACAACAAGCATTTTTGGAAGAAAGAAAGGAAGAAACAATGGAAGCCAAATTGGAAGAAAAATTGGAAGCCACGGGAGAAGAAAACCTGGAAGAAACACTGGAACCCAAACCAGAAGAAAAATGGGAAGCAAAACTAGAAGAAAAACTAGTTGTAAAAATGGAAGCCAAACTAGAAGCAAAATTGGAAGCCATATCAGAAGCAAAACTGGAAGCCAAACCAGAAGCCAAAATGGAAGAAATATTGGAAGGCACATAAGAAGAAAAATTGGAAGCAACACCTGGTGCTAAACGTGGTGCTATTCCTGGCACCAAAATTGAAGAAAAATTCGAAGCCATATCAGAAGCAAAACTAGAAGCCAAACTAGAAGCCAAAATGGAAGAAAAATTGGAAGGCACATAAGAAGAAAAATTGGAAGCAACACCTGGTGCTATTCCTGGCACCAAACTGGAAGAAAAATTCGAAGCATATCAGAAGCAAAATTGGACGTAAAATGAGAAGCCAAACCAGATGCAAAAATGGAAGAAAAATTGGAAGGAATATCAGAAGAAAAAATGGAAGCAACACTTGGCACTAAATCTGACGCTAATTCTGGCACTAAACTTGGCGTTATTCCTGGCATTATTTTTTTGGTGCTAAATATGGCGCTAATTTTGGTGCTAAATATGGTGCAATTATAAAAATTACATATTGTGCTCACTTTAGGTGCTAATTGCTTGTTATGTTGTAGTTCCTGGACCATCTCAAAAAGGTCCCCAAAGTGGATCATAAAGATAGTTGAATTTTTTCATCCCGATGATGTTGGAAAGATAGGAAATAGAAGTTTTACAAGACAAGATGGAGGCAATGTATATGATATCAATGTCTCATATGATTTTGAATTCAATTTATCTACTAACTTTGAACCAACTTCCTTTGAATAAGATACTTCTCATGATGAGTGGAAAGAAGCCATGCAAAAGGAGTATGATTCTCTCATCAAGAATGGGACATGGAATTTGGTGGATCCTTAATTCAAAACCGAACCAATTGGATACAAGTGGGTCTTCAAGAACAATTACAAATCATATGCCTCACTTTACAAGAACAAAGTGAGGCTCGTGGAAAAAGGATTTATGAAAAAATGAATTGCATAGAAAGAAGGAATTGATTATGAGGAGATATTTTCTCCCACAAAAAAATGGGTTACCATTTGTACTCTATTTACCTTGCAAATAGAGAATAAATGGAAAGTTTATCAAATTTATGTGGATAATTATTTCTTGAATGGAGAGCTGAAAGATAATGTATTTATGTCTCAACCATAAGGTTTTGTTGTGAAGGGACAATAATAGAAAGTATGCAAACTTGTCAAATCCTTATATGGCTTGAAAAAATCACTGCAAGCTTAGTATGAAAAGATAACTGAGCATCTTTTGAAATTGAATCTCAAACACTTTAATCTTGATGATGTGATTATGTTTTTTAAGAAAGTTGGAAAAACTATTGTATATATTGTAGTGTATGTAAATGATTTGTTGATATAACAAGGAACAATGAAAGCTATATTGCATCTATAAAGATAGAATTGAAGAAAGGATTTGAGATGATAGATTTGGGACATCTTCACTATGGCTTGGGCATTGAAATGACTCAAAATACAAATTGAATATTCATCTCCCCAAATAAGTACAATGGAGAATTTTTGAACATGTTTGGTATGGTTAAGCATAACCCTTTTTTGACTCCAATGGAACATAATTTGAAGCTCACATCAAAATAAGGGAATGAATTTGATGATGCAAACAAGTACATATAGCTTGTGGTAATTCTTATCCACCTTACCACCACTAGATCAAATATTTCATTCATTGTTGACATTCTTTCTAGGTTCATGCAAAAAACTTGTGAAGGATATAGATATCTTGCAAAAAGAGTTCTAAGATACTTGAAGGGAACTCGAGATTTTGGACTCAAGTATTATAAGGTGGATGAATTCAACTTGGTTGGATAATTCAATTTATATCTTGATCGAGATAAATAAAATGGATATGCACAAGTAATTGTCACCACATCCACAAATTCTTATATCCATGACTAAACGTCACCACATCCACAAATACATATGGATAAATAGCCTTCACCACATCCACAAATACAATAGAATATACCATTCAACCATTACAAAGTGTCAAGAAAAATGAAGTCCAATTCCAAGGTATGAACATACCATTTTCATAAACCTTTAATTATACACATTGGGTGAAAACTTCTTGACAGTGTTGGCTTCCATTAACAACCCACAAGGTCATGCACAAACTGAGGACCTAATGTTTCAATTCATGGCCACAATCATCCAATGCCCCATGCAATACAAGCTCAGGTCAGACAAAAATGCTCAACCTCTTCTTCTACTATAATTATTACTGATGATGATCCTATAATTATTAGGGAGGAAGTGGATTCAAAAGATGGAAATGTAACGTCCTCAACTATTAAAAAATTTATTAATAATTTCCATTTATGGAAATTCATATTTGAATTTATTAAGACAATTTAATATTATTATTTGAATGATTATGCGAGTTTTGACTTTCCAACTATCCTCTTTTGATGAACAGATGTAAAGGACATATTTTAATAAAATAAAAATGTAGGAAACAAATGGATCAACCAGGAAAAAAAAGAGAGGTGAATATGACTCCGTGAGGTAGGGGAACATGATGGAGCTAACTCAAAGAATGATTATACAAGTGTGAGAAGTGAATTTATGTCATTGGAGGCCCCTACAAATTAGGCATTTCTAAAGCTTCGAATGTCAAAGGAGGGAAATGATTCAATGAAAAGTCCTAAGAAATAAAGGAATATATATACAACATATGTGGGGGTCAAGACACTACTTAGTATGTTGAGGAGAAAAGGATTATTTGTTGTGTGAGAACATGTGTGTTAGGGAAATAATTTCTAAACTGTACATATGTAGATTAGCTAAGGAGTGGAGCTCAATTTTCCCTTATGGAGTTATAATCAGGTTTAGGGTGTTCAAGACAAATAACTTGGTTGTTCTACATATACAGTTGGGTGGAACGTGGTTGTTCCATATGTTTCCAGATGTTCTGGTTCAGATATGTATATTATGATCGTTAGTGAATATAATTTGCATGTTTGTTTATTGTTTAGTTGCAAAGATTGTTAGATTTTGGGAAATCGTTATATGGTTAAAAAGACTTATGCATTGTGTATACATATTCAAATACAGTTGTTGAATTTCTACATTACAGAATAAATGGTAGAAACATAGATAAACAAAAATTATTCTAAAATGGCTATAGTATGTAAGTCACATTATTGATGATATTAATTACATTTCCTTGTTGATAATACAACTGTAGTTTATAACAGAGTAAAGTATAAAGAATAAGATTTGATTTGAAATAATATACAATTCTCATATATATATATATATATATATGCAGTTATAAAGGTTACTCTTAAATTATATGGTCAGGGAAGAAATTTAGTGAATTATAAATAGAAAGGTTTCCCTTTAAAGGACCATTGACATTACAATTATAGGAAACTCTTATAAAACAAGAGTCCCTGCCAGTTTGGAATGGGAATAAATGTGACCGAGTACAAACACGTGGGAAGCAAGTTGAAGTACATGTGGTATACATGCAAAATTTAGCATTCTCGAATTAGTTTTCTTTGAAATTTAAAAAAAATTAATAATATTTGTTCCATCAACAAAGGCTCTGATAGTACATGAAAGATTTAACATTTAAAAAATTCCATACTTTTGTTTATGTTCGAAACATTCAAACAAAATCGAATACTAATAATGTCTTGCAACAAAGGTTCCTGGACACAAAAAATTTAGCATACGATAGAATAGTAATAACGTTTGTTACATCAACAAAGGTTCTCGAATTAGTTTTCTTTGAAACAATGGTTCATGGACACAAAAAAATTGAAATTTATCAAAAATTAATATGCTAGCATATCCAAAGTTTACAAAAATAAATATAGCATTCAATGGACACAAAAAATTTAGTATTTCTGAATTAGTTTTCTTTGAAATTTATCATAAAAGGTTCCCAGTATCTAAATTTGATAGTAAAGGAAATATTTAACATTTAAAAAATTACATACTTTTGTTTCTGTTTGAAATATTCAAACACAATAGAATACTAATAATGTCTCGCAAACAAAATTTTTAGCATACAATAGAATAGTAATAACATATGTTACATCAACAAAGGTTCCTGGATACCAAAAATTTAGTATACAATTGAATAGTAATAACGTCTTGCAACAAAGGTATTAGTTTTCTTTACATCAACAAAGGTTCCTGGACAAAAGAAAATTAGCATACAATAGGACACAAAAAATTTAGCATTCCCGAATTAGTTTTATTTGAAACAAAGGTTCCTGGACACAAAAAAATTGAAATTTGTAAAAAATTAATATTGTCTGTTACATCAACAAAGGTTCCTGGACACAAAAAAATTAGCATACAATAGAATAGTAATAATGTCTTGCAACAAAGGCATTCCCGAATTAGTTTTCTTTGAAATTTATAAAAAAATAATGATGTTTGTTACATATTTCTGGAAATTTAAGACTGGGATTGGGGCTCTCGCGGACCATAAAAAGAAACAAGTACAAGAATTAGAAATGTCTAAAGAAGAAGTGTGCGACGGTAGAGAGGAAGACCTGAAAAGAAGAAATTAGAAGTTATGAGTGTTTGGTTACAATTTTCTATTTAAAGAGGTATAATACCTAGATTGATAAAGAAAACAAGATGACAGTATGGACTTACTATGAAGCTGATGCGTTTTTTTTGCTGTCGTTGATGGTTAGTGGAATCGTGTCAACCAGTTGTTTCCCTTCTTGGATGAGGTTGTCCATTCTCCGTTGGAACCATTCTTCAATGTAGCTTCTCATGGGGGACATCTTTATTTCATCCCAGATTTCTATGTCGTAAAGTTCGTTTTCTAATTTCCTTAGATCCATTGAAATACTATGCAGACTCTGTTCAATTTCTTCATTGTGTGTCGAATAGTCCAGTACCCAGCGCTCGATCGCATCTACACGATGTTCAAGTATCCCGTAAAACTTGTCAAAAGACAACCCCTTTAAAATATCAAGTTGTTCATCAAAGTCTTCTTTGTTCATTGTCAAGGATTTGAGAATTAAGTTTGGGTTTTGAACCTTGTTGGTACTTCCGGCTAAGTCTATTTGGACCAGGTTTGTAAATAATTCTTCCTTTTCTAATATGGCTTGCTTACATGATTCGACAATGAGCTCCAGGTTCTTAAATTTCTTTTGTCAACATGCTTTTACTTTTTTGGTCCACTTTGGGGAGGGGAGATTCTCTTGTATTCTTTTCAGTTCCAAGGTGTTGATGGCATAGTTGGAAAAAGGGGTCAGCACCGGTTCACAGAAATGTTGATCATTTTTTAAATTTGCCTGCAAATGTTCGAGCAAATCATTTTCCCTCTTTCGAAAGGAAACTATATTTTGTGATGTTTCCTAGGCTTTAGTAACTAGCTACATTATTTTCTTGATGTTATTCTCTACAAGGGCTCTAGACGATGCAAGGAGGGTAGAGGATACTTTCATCTTCACTGTAGTGGTAGAAGGCACATTTTTTTCTAAAGGACTGGCAAATTCTAGGGTAGCAATTAAATCCTTCTCAAATTACTTGAGGCGGTCTTTTAGTCTCACATTTTCCAGTTCAATTCCTCCAATGGAATCATCAAGAGCATCACCAGTGATCCAGAATCGGATCCAGGAGGCTTCCAGGTCCAGAAAAGGCTCAAAAATGAAACTTCTTGGAATCAGATGAAACCAATTCCATTGCGACCGGCTCGTCATGTTGATTCTAGCCATATATTTACTTTCTCAAATGGATGTTCTATGCAAGGGTTATCAAACTTTGATCGTTTTCCCAAACAACTAAAATGTCAACAGGTCAACTAGAAAAAGTCAATGATGATGTCAACGTGACGTCCTGCTGACATCATCATGCTGACATCAACAAAGTGACATGTGGCAGCACATGAACCAGGGTGACTGGGCAGTGATAGGGACCAATCTCGTGTTGCCAAGTGGTGCATCCTCCGACAAATTAAACAGTGCCATGTGGCACAGACAACTTGAGCTTCCATGTGGCACCTTGTGGTTGGCTCATTTGGTATGTGCAAAAATTTATGGTATCCACCAGAATCAAACCTAAAACCTCTCCTCCAAACTCAACACTTTCACAAAGGCTCCAATACCATTGCGTCACACATGTTTCTTGTTTATACAAGCCCGTTTAAGTTTATTTAAAGTGAATTGTTTTAATATGGGCGGAAGGGGGCTGGGGCTAGGCCCCAGCCCATGGTTCGTTTTATATTGTGTGACCATAAGGAGGGGGAGTGGGCACCATGTTATAACTACCAGCGCGAAGTAATAACACCTTTCCACATTCGAGGGATATGACCATTGTAATATCCCAGGGCTTTGGGGATTAAGCCATATGACTCGGCGCCTTGGTTGGTTGTTAGCACGTGGTTCTAGAACCTGTCCATATGGGCCATACATGCAACCTGGAGCAGGTATGGAGGGTGTCATATTTGGGGGGCCAACGCGTTAAGGATAAGAGCTTGGCCACATGGCGCGTTGCTTGTGACCAGGAGCCCTACAAAAAGGGGTTGTGCTCTATCTATGCACTATTTTGGGTTTAAAAACTTTATTATAGTGTTTTTTATGGTTTATTAGCCCGTAATTAGAGATTTTTTCCCATTTTTGGAAGATATTGGGCTCTTTTTGAGCCCATATTTTGGGAGCAAGTTGGGGAATGATCACCAACTTTAGATCTATATAAACCAAGCCTATTTGAGGCCATGGGAGAACAATCAAAGAAGAGTTATGTTGAAGCAAAGCCAATCCAAAGCCATTTTTATGCAGGGAAGTTGTTGAGAAGGAGACCTTTGCAGGCCATTTCCGGGAGCTACACTCAGTATTTTTCAGTGCCATCAGTTCAGTTGGATTTATGAGGTCGAGAAGAACATAGTGAGATTAGTATGAAGTCCATTTGATGTACTTTTGATGTACTTTGCAAGAATTGAATAATTAATAAAGAATCCTCTCCCACCAAGATAAAGGTCTGGAGACGTAGGCAACCTTGCCGAACTCCGTTATCACTTCTCTTGTTATGGTTTGTTGTTCTTCATGCTTATGTTCAAATCTGTATATTGTCTTATGTTTGATATGTTTCTTTATTAAATTCATCCTCTTTCATTCAACTTCATAAATGGTTAATTAACAGATGCAATTAATAACTCAACCATAGTCATTAAAAGATCTTTTCGGATCAAGTGGTATCAGAGCTAGTTGAGGTTTGGATTTGAGTTTTGCATGTTAACTAGGGAAAACCTACAGCGTGGTGAAGGCGAGCTTGTTAAAGAGAATCCATTGATTGGATTGAGAAAGAGAGCTTCTCACAGTGAGAATATGACATCAGAAGAA
This sequence comes from Picea engelmannii, assembly GCA_009831015.1. Lineage (NCBI taxonomy): Eukaryota > Viridiplantae > Streptophyta > Pinopsida > Pinales > Pinaceae > Picea > Picea engelmannii. Next base: position 121,342 of record ML794450.1, on the reverse strand, counting down.
GGGATTTCTCAGGATGAGAAAGAGTTCCAAAAAACTTTCCTTGCTATGTTGGAGATGGTGAATGTTTTGTACGAGGGTTACTTGGAATGGAAAAGACCAAATCTGGGCAAATATTCAAAGGGAAAAAGTAATGAGAAAGAGGATTCTCCTCAGACTCCTCCTTCACCTCCATCATCACCTCCTTCTTCTCCTTCTTCAAGTTCAAGTTCTAAATCCAATGCAAAGAAACATGTTCATAAACATAAGAATGAAATGTCATTATTAAAACTTGATGTTAAATTTGAGTTACCCATATATGATGGTGAAGTTAATGCAGAGACACTTCACAATTGGGTTAGGTGGATGGAGGTTTACTGCAGTGTGCAACAGATCAAGGATGAGGCCACACAAATCAAGTTGGCACAACTCTCATCTAGTGGCAAAGCATGTTGCAAAATGGAATGCAACAAGTGGGTAATGTATTTCCATCATGGCAAAGTTTCATTTATGCACTTAGGAAGCAATTATATCCTTTGGTTTATAAATAAAAGGCAGTAATTGAATGGAAAGCTTTAAAATTAAGAAAATGACAAATAGTGCAAGAATACATAGATGGCTTTCAAAAATTGGCATTGAGGTTATATATCCCTTTACATACACAGGAAACCCTTATGAAGTATATAGGAGGTTTACCTGCAAATATTAGAAACATTGTATTCATGTTTGGACCTACTAATCTTGATGAGGTTTCTGTTCAAGAAACATAAATTGAAGCAGGGAAAGCAGGTGTATCAGGGGAATCATCTTCAAGGAAAGAGGACAAGAGGAAATGGAATGGAAAAAAGGAAAATGCAATGGCGAGAAAGGAAGAGAAGCCCTCTTGAAAGAATTGCAAGAAAGAGGGGCATGATGAGGACCGTTGTTGGCAGTTGCATCCCGAAAAGAGGCCAAAGTGGTTTAAGGAAAAGAAGGGAAGGTAAACAATTGCAACGACAACAATACCCACAGAATTGGGATCAGATTCAGGTGATGAATCAAAAGTATCATTGGTTGGAATGACAGGTAAAACTGGTGAAGACATTGATTGTAGAAGTAACTTGTTTCATATAAGGACCATCATGAGAAACACTAAGATAGAAACATCAATTGACAGTGGATATCAATCTAATATAATCTCAAAAGAATTGATTAAGAAATTGGGATTAATAACACTAGTATATCATAAGCCTTACACACTTAAATGTATAAGCAATCATCATCAAATGCACATAACAAAGCAGTGCACAATCAAATTTGCAATTTCATATAAGTATGTGGACGAGGTAACATGTGATGTAGTGTCATTAAGTGAATGTGGAATGTTCTTAGATAGTCCATATTTATATGATCATAAGACAATCTTCTACAAGACAAAGAATGAATATCAATTAACCAAACCAGGTCAAGATTATGTGGTTCATGCTCATCATATAAAGGAAAATAAAACCCTTCAAACAATGGAACAATTAAAGAAGGCAGTGCAAGCAAGAAACAAACCAATAATTGTTTCAAATGAAGTAATCGATCTTAAGTAAGAACAAGAAATGATTATTGAATGGAAAATCAATCAAAGGTTGCTTCAATATAAGCTCATGTCGTGTAAATATTATAAGTACATAAACTCATTTGCAGTCGAATTTTTGATCTGTCATTAGTAATGTTGTCTACATGGATGATAGTGGATTTATTAAGATGTGACAGGGTTCAAATGGATAACAATATGATGCCAGTTGTTATGATTGTGTTACAGTTGATCTTGATGAGACAAGTGCACATGAAAGAGTTCATAGACAGAGGACAAGACAGGTGGCCTATCCCGAGCTTGTTGACTAGTCAGTAACCTTTTGGGGACCAAAAGGTTTTTAGTGGGGAGGTGTGATCCATAATTGGATCCAGGAGGCTTCCAGGTCTAGAAAAGGCTCAAAAAATAAATTTCTCAGAATCAGATGAAACCAATTCCATTGCGACCATATCCTCACACTGATTCCGGCCATATATTTACTTTCTCAAACAGACGTTGTATGCAAGAGTTGTCACACTCTGATCGTTTTCCCAAATAGTGAAAAAATCAACAGGTCAACTGAAAAAAGTCAATGATGATGTTAGCATGTCGTCTTGCTGACGTCATCATGTTGACATTAGCAAAGTGACATGTGGAAGTACATGCAACAGGGTGACTGGGCAGTGACATGGACCAATCTTGTGTTGCCAAGTGCCACATCCTCCGACAAATTAAACTGTGCCACGTGTCCCAGACTTGGGCTGCCACGTGGAACCTTGTGGTTGGCTCATTTGGTATGTGCAAATATTTATGGTCTCCACCAGAATCGAACCTGAAACCTCTCCTCCAAACTCAACACTTTCACAAAGGCTCCAATACCATTGCACCGCACATGTTTCTTGTTTATACAAGTTTGTTTAAGTTTATTTAAAGTGCATTGTTTTAATATGGGTGGAAGGGGGCTGGGGATAATCCCTAGCCCATGGTTCATTTTGTTGTGTGACCACAAGGAGGGGGTGCGGGTGCCATGTTATAACCACTAGCACAAAGTAATAGCACGTGTCCACATTCGGGGGATATGACCGTTGTAACAACCTAGGGTTTTGGGGATTAACCCATATGACTAGGCACGTTGGTTGGTTGTTAACGCCTGGTTCTAGAACCTGGCCATATGGGCTATACATGTAACTTGGAGTGGGTATGGAGGGTGCCAGATTCGAGGGTGCAATGCGTTAAGGATAAGCGCTTGGCTACATGGCACATTGCTTGTGACCAAGATCCCTACAAAAAGGGGCGACACTCTTTCTATGCACTATTTTTGGTTTAAAAACTTTATTATAGTGATTTTTATGAATTATTAACCTGTAATTAGAGATTTTTGCCCATTTTTGGGAGATATTGGGCTCTTTTTTAGCCCATATTTTGGGAGGAAGTTGGGGAATGATAACCAAATTCAGATCTATATAAACCAGGCTTGGTTGAGGCCATGGGAGAACAGTCAGAGCAGATTTATGCTGAATCAAATCCAAGACAAGGCCATTTTTATGTAGGGACACTATTGAGAAGGAGACCTTTGTGGGCCATTTCCGGGAGCTACACTCAGTATTTCTTAGTTTCGTCAGTTCAGTTGGATTTCTGAGGTCGAGCAAAACACGGTGAGATCAGTATGAAGTTCGTTTGATGTACTTTGCAAGAATTGAATAATTAATAAAGAAGCCTCCCCCACTGAGACAAAGGCCTGGAGACGTAGGCAACCTTGCCGAACTCTGTTATCACTTCTCTTGTTATGGTTTGTTGTTCTTCATGCTTATGTTCAGATCTGTATATTGTCTTATGGCTGCTATATTTCTTCATTAAATTCATCCTCTTTGATTCAACTTCATAAATGGTTAATTAACACATGCAATTAATAACTCAACCATAGTCATTAAAAGATCTTTTCGGATCAACCAGTTACGTGGTGAAATAGGGAGATTTGGGATGACTTCATTTTCCTAAAGTTAATATTTGTGCGAGATTTTCCTTTCCTATTTGTTACATCTCTCTTTTCAATGACCATATTTTTACATTGGCTGCCAAAAATAGTGGTCTAGAATACGAAGGATTCATCTTCGTAAAAAATGTCGGTCTCGACTATTTCCATTCGGTCTCAGCTATTTCCATTGTGGACGGACCAACTTTGTGCATGTGATTAGTTTCAATTTCAAGTTGTAACTGTTCACTTTCAATTTCGGGTTGGTTCGCCTGCCCTGCGTTGTTTTTTCTCTTCTTCGTCAGTGGAATTTGTGAGAACTATCAATTTTTATGTGAGGAGGGTTCTTATCTCCTCCTCCATTTGAAGATTTATGGGTTTCTTTCTTACTGGGGTGGGCCATTGAAGCGATGCTCTGTGATGTCGTTCTCTTGGGAGTGTTGGTGGGGGATTGGCCACTCTTCTCACTGGATACTTTCCCCTATTGTCTATACAATTCAGTCATGCTTTGCAATGTCTCTACATCACAATCACCAGAAGAAGGATTGTTGTCGTCACTGTCCCTATCTTCGGTTAGGTGTATATGGATAAAAGAGTTGCTAAAGCCAACTGCCAGTAAATGTTCTCAAAAAATATCATTAGGGTCGAACCCTTTTATCCTTTCACCATATATTAGGTTCAATTTTTTGAAATGGCCGGAAAATTCGTCAATCTTGTTGAAGTTTCTTCACACAAAGTCCCCGACTTTCCAGGGCAGAGGAATGAACTGTTTTTTTTTCTTGTCATGGAAAAAATGCAACCAGTGGTTGTATTGTCTTTCTATTTCTTCAACAAACATATTGTTTGTGATGTGGCATGGAAGGAAATAATGATTTTCCTTGGAGCCAAATACCATTAGTACACCGTGATTTTCCTTTTGTTCAAGTGTGCCCTTCTTGTTCAAAAACTTGGTTTCCTGGCCAGACATTCGTGAAGCATTCTTCCCTAACAATACATCTTTGAAAACTGAGAAAAAGTCATTAAAAAATTCTTAAAAACAATGGGAGGCCTTATGCCTCCACGGGGCCTTGTACCAAAATGTTACTGGGTTGAATCCACAATTTATTTTCTTGGAAAGAGACAGTTTTGGAAAGAGACAACAATGCACTATTGCGAAAATCGAGTAGGATGACATATAAAATTTATTCAATTCTTTGAATTGTGACAACTGGGAATGGATCTCAATGGAAATTAGCTTCCCCCGATCAAAAATGAATTGTTCCTTGACTGTGAAGTAAAAAATATAAATAATTATATGGTGAATGCTTGTCATGAATGCATGTCCCGTTATTCTTGTAAACAACCAAGAAATTTCCCAGAATGGATTTCTAAAGGAACTTACTTGCAACTTTGTGATATCTTCAGGAATTGTTGTCTGGTCTTTGAGGAACTCGACTAAGATGTCCAAACCATTATCATGTTTTTATACGAACTACTTGCAGTCTTGTCCTCTGAAGGTCAATGTTGTCTCTGACAATTTTAACATCTTGCGGAAGACCTGAGGTGACAAAGAAACAAGAGAATGGTCGCATAGTGGACTAATTCTTTGTCTTGGAATATATTTTTCGGCACACCAAGAGATCACCTCCTTACAGTAAAAAACCTCACGGACGCAGCCTGCACGAGTGATTCCAGAGGTCCAAATCACTTCGTTCTGGGAAGAACGGGATGAATAGTAAAAGTATGCCCTAGATGACTGGAAGTTCTAGTCCTGATGTCCGAAGATATTTATTGTATCACCACAAAAATGCTGTCGACCTACTACCATAAGTTTACAAGAACGTTTGTTTTCTCCAGATGATGAACGAAATGAAAAGATGGAATGGATAACATAACGTTGCACAAATCTTGGTCCAATGCATGTGAATGGGAGATCTCCTCAAGACTTTTTCGCATTAATGACAATCTCGATGAATATTGCATGATGTGATGTTAACATTAAACACTAGTAATTGCATACATAGAAATGTGAACATGGCGGATACGACAATGAGAGATTAAGCATTGTAGATTTATTGAATGGGCCAATGCGACGACCCGTGTTTCTGATGAACAATTAGAAGGGACAATATAACTCTCTGCATATCTTGGTTTAATGTGTAATAATGGGAGATCTCCTCGAGCGTTTCTCTCATTAATGACAATGTTGATGGTTACTGCATAGTCAATTGTTAGCATGAAAGGTTTCTAATTGCATACTAAGAAAGAAGTATGGAGGTCGCGTGGACGGGAAAGCACATCTTCAAAATAGGGTTACAAGGTACAACTGTTAGAGGTGAGGGCACGAGGGTCAAATTGTATGTCTCATAAATTTTTGAGTGCAATATGCGTAACACCGAAGAGGGTATGATAGGACAGTCCAAAGGGCAATTTGTATATCACTAGTAAGAGCATAACTAATGTATATTAGGAAGGACAGGAAGCTAGTGGGGATGGAAGGCAACGACATATACCTTGAAACATTTGTAAGTCATGGTAGAGTGAAGCTTGTGAATTCGAGGAGTTTGAGGTGGAATTGTAGATCACAAAAGTTTTGAGTGCACGATGTATATCATGGAACAAGAAGCAACAGAGTTCGAAAGCGCCAAATCGGCAACCGCGACCATAAAATTGGGTAAGTATGGAAAGGTACAATAGTCGGTCAGATTTGTCATGTGAGGATATAGATGGAGATGAATATATGTCAGTTCGTCAAAGATGAAACCCGTGATCATAGAAAGGCGACTCAGTATATATAACCTAAAAGCGATAATACATGGGAAGAAGAAAAGGGAAAAAGGGATAAGGATTTTGTAGTGGAATTGTAAATTATGGAAATTTTGAGTGCAATATGTATATCATGGAACAAGAAGCAACAGATTTCAAATGCACCAACCCGAAACAGTGACTAAGAATTGGAGATTTCGTGAACCCGTCAACACGAGGATCCAAAATAGGCTGACAAGGTCTCCCAAAAACATGTGAGGCCCCGACGGTCAAATTGTATCGCTCAGAACATTTGAATGAATAATATGTAACACAGAAGAGGAGACGATGTCAGAATCCGGTAGTCAATTTGTATATTGCAGAGGGCAAGATGCCAACTATTTTGTACCAGTGTGTGTAGTTGTCACTAGTAAGAGCATAACTAATGTATATTAGGAAGGACAAGAAGTTAGTGGGGATGGAAGGCGGCGACAGATACTTTGAAACATTTGTTAACCATGGTAGAGTGGAGCTTGCGAGTTCGAAGAGTCCACGGTGGAATTGTAGATCACAGTAGTTTTGAGTGCAAGATGTATATCACAGAACAAGAAGAAACGGAGTTTGAAAGAGCCAACCCGACAACCACGGCCATAAAATTGTCTAAGTATGGAAAGAAATAGTGGTCGATCGGATTCATCATGTGAGGATATCGATGGAGATAAAGATATTTCAGCCTACCAATGCTGGAACCCGTGATCATAGAAAGACGCAGAAAGAGATAATACATAGGAAGAAGAAAAGGGAAAAATGGCTAAGGAGTCCACGGTGGAATTGTAGATCACAAATTTTTTTAGTACAAGATGTATATCATGGAAGAAGAAGCATCAGAGTTCGAAAGCGCCAACCCGAAACAGTGACTAAGAATTCGATATTTCATGAACGCATCAACACAAGGATCCAAAATAGGGTGACAAGGTATCCCCAGAAGACGTGAGGCCCTGACGGTCAAATTGTATCCCTCGAAACATTTGAATACATAATATGTAACACGGAAGAGGGGACGATGTCGGAACCTGACAGTCAATTTGTATATTGTAGAGGGTCGGATCCCATCTGTTTCATACCAGTGTGTTACTAGTAAGAGAATAACTAATGTATATTGGGAAGGACAAGAAGTTAGTGGGGATGGAAGGAAGTGACATATACTTTTAAACATTTTTGAACCATGGTAGAGTGAAGCTTGCAAGTTTGAGGAGTCCGCAGTGGAATTGTAGATGATGAAAGTTTTGAGTGCAAGATGTATATCACAGAACAAGAAGCAGTAGAGTTCGAAAGCGCCAACCCGACAACCACGGCCATAAAATTGGCTAAGTATGGAAAGGAACAGCGGTCAGTCGGATTCGTCATGTGAGGATATAGATGGAGATGAAGATATGTCAGTTTTCCAACGCTGGAACCTGGGATCATAGAAAGGAGACTAAGTATATAACCAAAAAGCGATAATACACGGGAAGAAGAAAAAGGAAAAAGATTTGAGTGTGCAGTGGAATTGTAGATCACAAAAATTTTGAGTGCAAGATGTATATCATGGAACAAGAATTGACAGAGTTTGAAAGTGCCAAACTGAAACAATGACCAAGAATTGGACATTTCATGAACCCGTGAACACAAGGATCCAAAACAGGCTGACAAGGTCTCTCCAGAAGACGTGAGGCCCCAACATTCAAATTGTATCGCTCCGAACATTTGAATGCATAATCTGTAACATGGAAGAGGGGACAATGTCGAAATTCGATAGTCAATTTGTAAATTGCAGAGGGTCTGATGCCAACTATTTCATACCAATGTGTCTAGTTGTCACTAGTAAGAGAATAACTAATGTATACTAGGATGCACAACAAGTTAGTGGGGATGGAAGTCAACGACAAATACTTTGAAACATTTGTGAGTCGTGGTAGAGTAAATCTTGCAAGTTCGAGGAGTCCACAGTGGAATTGTAGATCACGAAAGTTTTGAGTGCATGATGTATATCACAAAACAAGAAGCAACAAATTTTGAAAGCGCCAACACAACAACCGTGGCCATTAAATTGGCTAAGTATGAAAAGGAACAACGGTCGGTTAGATTCGTCATGTGAGGATATAGACGTATATGGAGATATGTCAGCCAGCTAATGATGGAAGCCGCGATCATAGAAAGTCCACTAAGTAAATAACCAGAAAGTGATAATACATGGGAAAAAGAAAAAGGAAAAAGGACTAAGGAGTCCGCGGTGGAATTGTAGATCATGAAAATTTTGAGTGAAAGATGTATATCACATTACAAGAAGCAGCCGAGTTCGAAAGCGCCAACCCGACAACCACGGGCATAAAATTGGCTAAGTATGGAAAGGAACAACGGTCGGTCGGATTCGTCATGTGAGGATATACATGGAGATGAAGATATGTCAGCCCGCCAATGCTGGAACCTGTGATTATAGAAACGCAACTAAGTATATAACTAGAAAACGATAATACATGGGAAGAAGACAAGGTAAAAAGGGATAAGTATTTCACAGAATAACATCTACTATTCATTTATTAATGCAAATCCTTTTGAACCCCTGGTGAGTTCTCACTAGTAAAGGCATAAATTTCATATCACGAAAGTTCTTTGGGTGCAAGATGTATATGTCAGAACAAGGGACATAAGTGTTGGATATTGCGAACAGGGGACATAAGTGATGGATACCGCAAATCACGGAACAAGAAGTAGTAGAGTTTGAAAGCGCCAACCCCACAATCACGGAAATAAAATTGGCTAAGTATGGAAAGGAACAATGGTCGGTCAGATTCGTCATGTGAGGATATAGATGAAGATGAATATATGTCATCCTGCCAACGATGGAACTCGCGATCATAGAAAGGTGACTAAGTAAATAACCAGAAAGTGATAATACACGAGAAGAAGAAAAGGGAAAAAGGACTAAGGAGTCTGTGGTGGAATTGTAGATCACGAAAATTTTGAGAGCAAGATGTATATCACGAAACAAGAAGTAACAGAGTTCGAAATTGCCAACCCAAAAACTGCAGGCATAAAATTGGCTAAGTATGGAAAGGAACATCAGTTGGTTGGATTCGTCATGTGAGGATATAGATGGAGATGAATATATGTCAGCCCGCCAACGTTGGAACCCACGATCATTGAAAGGTGACTAAGTATATAACTAGAAAGCGATAATACATGGGAAGAAGACAAGGGAAAAAGGGATAAGTATCTCATAGAAGAACATCTACCGTTGGCTTATTAATGCAAATCCTTTCGAACCCTTGGTGAGTTCTCACTAGTAAATGCATAAATTGCAGATCACAGAAGCTCTTTGGGTGCAAGATGTATATGACAGAACATGGGACATAAGTTTTGGATACCACGAACCCGGGACCTGGTGATTAGATAATTGGCTAAGTATTGAAAGGGACTGTGGTCAGTTGGGCTCATGGTGTGAAGATATAGATAAAGAGTTGCCAATTTGCAAATCCATGAGGTCGTGATAATATAGATGCGACTAAATATAGAACCACAAAGGGATAGTGGACAAATTCTATATTGCGGAACTCCGAGTGTTGTTTGCAGCTCGCGGAAGATTCGAAACATAATTTTGAGGCCATCAATGCGGGAACCCGCAATCAAAAAATTGTGCAAGTATGGAACACAGAAACGTTGGTCGGGACTTGTTTTCGCTAATATATTGAAATTTGTAATAGCTTTGCCATTACCAGGCAAGATCTTCTTTGCATGTTTCTAGACAAGTTATGTAGGGATGGTTGGTTGTCGAGACTTTTTCTTATTAATGATGATTTTTACGGTTGTTGCATGATGTCATTTTAGTATTAAACCTTTGGTGTTGCATATCTGGAAAGAAGTTCAAGGATGGGAAGAACAAGAAATATTGACTAGGAGATGGAGTTTTCGTGAACCCGCCAACGTGAGGATCCAAAATAGGGTGACAAGGTTTCCCCAAAAGATGTGAGGCTTCGACGATGAAATTGTATAGCTCGAAACATTTAAATGCATAATGTGTAACACTGAAGAGGGGAAAATGTCGAAGTCCAGTAGTCAATTTGTATATGGAAGAGGAGCGGGTGCCAATTCTTTCATACCAATGTGTCCAGTTGTCACTAGTAAGAGCATAGTTAATGTATATTAGTAAGGACATGAAGTTGGTGGGGATGGAAGGAAATGACAGATACTTTGAGCAAAGTTAATTTATATGAGGAACACGCAGTGGAATTGTAGATCACAGATGTTTTGAGTGCAAGATGTATATCACAGAACAATAAACAACTGAGTTCGTAAGCGCCAACCCGACAACCGCGACCATAATTTGGATAAGTATGGAAAGGAACAACAATCAGTCGGATTTGTCATGTGAATATATATATGGAGATGAATACATGTCATCTCGCCAACCCTGGAACCGGATATCATAGAAATGTGACTAATTATATATCCAGGAAGAAATAACGAACGGGACGAAGAAAACGCGAGTTCATATGCGCCAACCCAGTAACCACGGCCATAAATTTGACTAAGTATTGAAAGGAACAATGGTCGTTCGGATTCGTCATGTGAGGATATAGATGGATATGAAGATATGTCATCCCTCCAACCCTGCAATCCACAATCATATAAATACGACTAAGTATATAACTAGAAAGCGATAATGGATGGGAAGAAGAAAAGGGGAAAAGGGCTAAGTATCTAACAGTAGAAAGTCCATTTTTCGATTTATTAATGCCAATGTTTTCGAACCCCTGCTGGGTTCTCACTAGTAAAATCATAAAATGCATATCACGGAAGTTCTTTGGCTGCAAGAATTATATGACAGAATAGGGGACATAGGTGTTGGATACCGCGAACCTGGGATCTGGTGTCTAGATAATTGGCTAAGTATTGGCCAAGAGAAAGTTTTGATGTTTATTTCAATAGTATTCATACTAATATATATTAATGGATTATTCCTGTTGCAAATGAAAATCATCTCCCAATTTGCAAGATGTTGTTCGATTCACAAATTTCGTTGAAACCACAGAAGTTTTGATTGCAAGATGTATATAACGCAACAAGAAGAAACAAATTTCAAAAGTGCCAACCCAACAACCGCGACCATAAAATTGGCTAAGTATGGAAAGGAACAACGATCGGTCGAATTCATCATGTGAGGATATATGGAGATGAATATATGTCAGCCCGCCAACCCTGGAACCCGCGATCATAGAAAGGAGACTAAGTATATAACCAAAAAGTGATAATATACGGGAAGAAGAAAAGGGTAAAAGGGCTAAGTATCTCACAAAATAAAATCTATTGTTCCTTTATTAATGCCAAGCTTTTCGAACCCTTGGTGAGTTATCACTTGTTAAATCATAAATTGTAGATCAAACAAGTTCTTTGGATGCAAGATATATATAATAGAACATGGGACATAGTTGTTGGATATCAAAACCCAGGGCACGGTGGCCAGAAGGTGAGTTATCACTAGTTAAAGCATAAATTGAAGATCACAGAAGCTCTTTGGCTACAAGATGTATATGACGGAGTAGGGGACATAGTTGTTGAATACCGCAAACCCGAGACCCAGTGGCCAGATAATTGGCTAAGTTTTGGCTAAGATGAAGTTTTTATATTTATTCCAATAGTACTCATATTAGTATATATGCACGGATATTATCAAATAGAAGAAGTTGCAATATATGCAAGAAATTGAAAAGGAACATGGTGTCAACACTTGATTTTCCTTATTGTAAGTCATTAATTCATTCTATTTATGGGACTCGAAGAATGAAAGCAAGACGGGTCATCCAATTTCTTTCTTAAAGTATAGGGCCGATGCCACATAAGTATGTCCTATGAAAAATTATTCTTCCATGTAAAATGTAAGCAACGAACAGAGTAGCCTTTATTTAAATTGAAGTACTGGGCAACATAAAGAAAAGCTTGTCGTCCATGTTTAACGACACACAGAAAAAAGGTACAAAATAAAATGAAAAGCAATACCAGAGATTGGAAAACACTATAAAAAAAAACCCACAAATATTCTATATTCAAATAAGATGGGTTACAAAATACAACTGAGATTATTTGCCACAATCATTGTGATTTGGCCTGCCGCCGACCAATAAAAAATATGTACAATGATGAAGCTTGTTGACAGTCTTCTTGACAATCAAATCTTTTATTCGTAAAAAACAACGAGTTGAATATCAATTTCAGGTCTTGGACTTAATTGGTGCTGCCAACTAGATCTATCCCAGTTTTGGAATAGCTTGTCTCTTTTAGATATGGCCTACTTGCATTGGTTGGTTATTCAACATTCCATTATTTGTTAAGTCTTAATTTCCATCTATTGTCGAAAACTTGGGGTTTAAGGTGCTTTCCTTGTAATGATCCTGACCATTGACATCTAAGACAACTTATAAATTCCATTCAGGCCCAATTCAAAGTCGAGGGAGTCGTTTTATGTGACATCAGTTATCGGACAAAAAAAATTTCAAGTATGTTGTGAATGCTATTCTCTCTGTATTCAATCATCTATTTGGTTGAAAATCCTTCCTGAAGATTTGTATGTTGAACTTCTTTGTTTTATTACAGTAAATTGGAAGGAACGTCCAAGCCAAATGAAAAATGTTCTTATGTTTAAGTACATGAATTTTTCCAGCAACATAGGTCTAGCAAGTGTATCAAATGTTGTAGATTGCATCAGCACAGGTCTGACAAGTGTATCAAATGCTATAGATCACATCAGAATATATATTTCATCATAGTGGTGGTAGACACGATGGCCCACAGAAAGGTCTGGAATGTTCGGAGTTGACTCCAAATATGTGGAGTCTGTAACTACATCCAGAGGACAACAAATTTTTTTTGACAAAGAACATTGATTTTTGTCAAGTTTGTTACCACACCCAGAAGTAGCTCAACAAACTTTGAAATAGAAACTTCTATAGTTATAATATGTTGTTTTATCCACCCATACAGTTTTTGCTACCCGCTCCTGGGTAAATTCATGAATGGAGTAATATTTTGTGTCATTTACGAACATCACAGACCATTTTGCAAGCCATGGTAAGTGCGACGCCCCTGATGAAGACAAATTCTTGTGTGCTCTACAAAATTCTATATACTTACCAAATCTGTGTTGTTGGAAGAAACTATATACTTCAACGAAGAATTATTTTTCACGTGACCTAAAAATCTATTCCAACTCCCAGCAAGAAAACAAAGAATATCAACAAGCAAATCTCCAGGAAGGTTTTTCAACCAACCAAAGCATCGAATATAGGGAGAACACCAACCAAAAGATACTAGTTCTTTCTTTTTTCCCTGTCTGAGTTTCTGTTGGATAACAATGTTTTTTTTATATCAAAGCTCACGTCACATAAAACTAGTCTCTCTTCTTTCATTTGGAACTCAATCGCATCTCTAAGTTGTCTTACATGTCCATGACCAGGAACATTAGAACGAAGGCACCCTAAAGCCTAACTCTTTGATGATAGAGAGAAATGGAAATAAGTATTTAAAAGCAATGTTGGAGGATGACAGTATGATCTTCTGTATATTTTGGGTTAATTCATTTTAATGAAAGATTATCTCGATATTTTCTCTTATTAATGCCAATATTTTCGAATATGTACGTTGAATAGTGACTAATAACACATATTAACATTTCCATATCCGAGCATATTATCAAATCTCACATCTAACATATGCATAATATTAAAGAGGGACATGAAGTCAAGGCCTCTATGGGTGACATGTTCATGGATGAAAAAAGGGTAGTACAATATTGCAATGTTACTATGATGAAGCCTTTAAAAAACTAAAAGAGCCAATTTTTTTTTATTTTTTTTTGCAAATTCAAAATGCAGGCAAAAGAAATTACTAGATCCCATAATAGTCACCTGTCTATTCATTTTAATGGGAGATGTCCTCGGTCTTTCCGCTTATTAAAGCCAATATTTTTTATCCTGTCTGGTCGGTTGTGACTTTTGAAAGAATAGTTAATGTTTATTAGGAAGGGCAGAAGGTAGAGGGGATGGAGAGGAGCGACAAATGCTTTTAAACTTTTCTGAACCCAAAAAGGTGTCAACCCGCCAAACTTTGAAAACTCGACTAAGTATGGAAAGGTAGGTCGGATAGACAAACTCATCATAGGAAGAGTCACGGTTGCGAATTCTAGGAGTGTGGGGTCAAATTGTAGAGCACGAAAGTTCTGGGTGAAAAATGTATACACTGAACACGAGCTACCATAGTTCGATAGCACCTATCCGTGAAGCCACATTCATAAAATTGGCTAAGTATGCAACTGAACGACGGTCGGTCGGAATTGTGATGTGAAGATATAGATGGAGAACGATTTGTCAGTTTGCCACACCAGGAACCTACGAGCACAGAAATGTGAGAAAGTATAGAACGAGAAACACATAATAGAGCGGAAGAACAAAAGGTAAAAAATGGGAAAGTTTACAAGAGGAAAAAAAAGGGAGAGAACAACTATATCGCTCAGACAACAAAACTTACTCTCATAACTATGAAACCATAGTAAGACATAAACCATGGAAAAAGAATCGCCAGCTATGAAATATATTTGGAGGCCGACAAACTCTAGTTGAAGGCATAAGAGATGCAATTTACATCGACTGCAAATTTTTTTATGTTATTTTATATTAATAGTATTTTATGGGGAGTCAACTGAAAAAGAATGTAACAACAGATCCAACTATGGATGAAACACCCCAACATTGCAAACCTTAGGCAAACAAGAGCAAGCAGCAAATAACAACCTAGTTGAGAATCACCAAAAGGCCCAACTGCAGTCGCAGGACCCGAACCTTGCAAAGTCAAATCAAACAACAATAAAAAACATCCAACGAACAAAGAAGCAAGCAACAACCAGTCCACCAGGAATGTCGCAGTTCCCATCGAAGTTGAAGAACCCCAAACGTGCAAACTACAACAAGACGAACATGCAAACAAGAATAACAACAACAGGAAAATAAGAAATCAGTGGAGATGCAAGAAGCAAGCATGAACCAATGAACCAACAATGTCGCTGAAGCATAATATTGCCCAAATTGACTGCAGAGAACATTGCATATAAAATAAAATAAAATGAAAGAAAATGTATTGTAACAAACCTATTAATTAAACATTCAATGCTTCCAAGTCTGTTAGGTAAACATTTAAGTCTGTCAGAAATGCTCTGTAAACATTTAAGAAAAAATGCAATGTGGAAGGTCTCTGACGTACCAATTTTTTTTTATTATAATTTATGTAACAATAGTTCGAACAATAGAGAATGTATTCGAAGGATAAACTTTGGATATTCTAACATATCAAACATTGGCATAAATTTAGCTAGCATAAAATGCTAAGACAAACATTCGAACTAATGCTAGCATTAATCCACCTTCAAGCAATACATAGGAAAAATATATGATTCAGAAAGACTGTACATTATAAAAAAGTTTGGGTATGTTAACATATAAAAGATTGGGAATAACGAAGCTGGCAATACGACCTCCAATCTGTTATCCAATCAGATCAATACATATATGGTACTTTTTAGTATATAAAAATCAATGTTTTTAGTTCCCTAGCTCCAACAATAAAGATTATGCAAATATTTGTGGTCAAAGGACAAACTAATATGAACTCAATGAATTATCGATCGTTATAGTCCCTCTATGCCTACGACAAGGACTAATAAGAATCACATATATCGTATGCTTTGTACTTGTATCAATCCATAAATTGGAACTCGAATACCTTTTATCTGAGATGATTTTAATTTTTAGTAGCCAATTCAACCTTTAAGAAGAAAGACAAAGGAAAATAGTATAATATATGTTGCAGGTTTAGAATGAATGGAAAAAATTAAAATTTGTTTTTTTTTTCTTTTAGCTAAACTTACCTTTAGCTTGCCAAGGAATAACCCTGTGTGCATAGTCAATTTAATGTGAATGTGTTTCTTGTAGGTCAACATTTTTGTTTATTAGTATCAGTGCATTATTGACAATTTTTAGGGTATCGAAAGGATGACTACCAATTCAAACAAATTGGGGTCCCTTACCTGTGCCGACGTCATGTTTTGGATTTGGAACCTACGACAACTTCATCATATTGTGGAACTGGAAAAGTCTAAACATTCTACCTTTTGGAAGTTTTTCGACGATATTTTCCGTTCAATTTTTCCCTAAATCCGGTGAGGAATGATTAGATATGCATATTTGATTGGCTAAGTTTGTATAATCCAAGTGCCCCAAGGGATTTTCAACATGTTGAATCCATCTATGCATTCAAAAATGCAATTTAAACAACAACAAACAAATTATTTTGTCCGGATTTACATCGCCCATCTGGCCAAAAAGCCCAAAAAGTAGAACGTTTAACCAACACCTTATTTAAGTTGACGAAGTACAAAAGCGGATGACGTCTTTCCTTTTTATTTGATGGACCCCCTCACAATAAAAAAGGACCCATCATCAAATATTACCCAATAATATTAATAATATAATGATATAGAAACTTTGAACCTAGATTAGTAAACTCGCACTAGAATATTAATCTCTTTAGTGGAACTACCTAGTCTATCATGAGTAGCCGAAGTCAATATTTTATCATACTATTCTTATAGAGAAATAATTCAAGTTCAAACAATAGATCTCTATGCTACGGTAATTGTTATTACTTGAATCGATATAAACAAATTAGTATAATATATGTTGTTTATAAACAAATTACTTGAATCGAAAATAGTATAATATATGTTGCAGGTTTAGAATGAATGAAAACAATTAATTTTTTATTTTTTTTTCTCTTTTAGCTAAACTTACCTTTAGCTTGCCAAGGAATAACCCTTCATGCATAGTCAATTTAATGTGAATGTGTTTCTTGTAGGTCAACATTTTTGTTTATTAGTATCAGTGCATTATTGACAATTTTTAGGGTATTGAAAGGATGACTACCAATTCAAACAAATTGGGGTCCCTTACCTGTGCCGACGTCATGTTTTGGATTTGGAACCTATGACAACTTCATCATATTGTGGAATGGGAAAAGTCTAAACGTTTTATCTTTTGGAAGTGTTTCGGTAATATTTTTCGTTCGTTTTTGCTTTAAATCCGGTAAGGAATGATTAGATCTGCATATTTGATTGGCTAAGTTAAATAATCTAAGTGTCCCAAGGGCTTTTCAACATGTTGAATCCATCTATGCATTCAAAAATGCAATTGAAACAACAAAAAATAAATATTTTGTCCGGATTTACATCGCCCATTTGGCCAAAAAACCCAAAAAGTAGAACGTTTAGCCACGCCTTATTTAAGTTGACAAAGTACAAAAGCGGATGACATCTTTCCTTTTTATTTGATGGATTCCCTCACAATAAAAAGGGACCCATCATCAAATATTACCCAATAATATTAATAATATAATGATATAGAAACTTTGAACCTAGATCAGCAAACTCGCACTAGAATATTAATCTCTTTAGTGGAACTACCTAGTCTATCATGAGTAGCCGAATTCAATATTTTATCATACTATTCTTATAGAGAAATAATTCAAGTTCAAACAATAGATCTCTATGCTATGGTAATTGTTATTACTTGAATCGATATAAACAAAATCAACTCTTAACTACAAATTAGAAGTTATTCATTCCTCGAAGTCTTTACTTGCAACCATAAAAAGACTGCATATGGAAGTGTATGTCTCAGAGTGAATCTCTTGTTGATCGCTTGTCTAATTTCCATAGCAGATTACCCAAATCTAGATAGTATGATGTTTTTGCATTTATTGTTCTCAAATAAATAAGGATAGAAAAAGGATATTGGAGAGAAAAATTTACCATGCTTCAAACCAGAAATTTTAATTCACCAAGGGAAAAACTATCAAGCATGACTGGGACCTTGGAGAAAAGATAAATGTCTTAAAATTCAAATCGTGAACTTTGATTCTAAGATAGACTTGAAGCATTTTCTTATTAGGGTTATTACCATAGACATTTTCTTATTAGGGTTATTACCATAGACTGTAACAAATATTACAATTCCTTATCCTAAATATTGTTTCCCTTTTATTCGTTTACAATTTTACCACACTAGCGTAATTACATTGAGTGTTATCACCCAAGCTTTGGGTAAAACTCTACAGTCTTCGACTTCATGGAGATTGAAGTGTGGTAAAAAAAAATAAAACCCTCTTAACCAATTTTTTACCATGACTCTTAATAATCAGATTAGTTTCCTTTAAAATGTGATAATGATTATTAAATAATTAAACTAGCACCAGACTCACAGTTATTACAGGGAGAAAAATCATTTACAAGGAAACAAAATCATATCGACAGTAGCTTGTAAAAACCTGGGACAGATACGTTAATACGATGCAAAGAATAAAAAGAAACAATAACATTAATTTTTCCATCTTACCAATAGAATATAAGTATAATACATGTTGGACGATTCCCGTCTATGAGTGAACACCCGACATTGCAAAAACATTGCATAGGGTTAGAAAGAAAGTCTAGAAATTTCTAAGCCAGAGTGGGACTTCTCCCTACCGAAAAGTATTCCTAGATACTTAACCATTGGATTAACCGAGAAATCCAGGGTAAAGACCAAAGGAAATGCAGTGTTTTCTTAGATGTTAGTTGTAGAGAGAACTACTCTTGGTGCTTGAAACAAGTAGATGCTTGACAATCCTCACCTTAGTCCTAAAAACAAAATTACCACGGGCCGATAAATTGGTATGTACACAAAGAAGAGATAGGGGTATCGTTTCAGGGTTTGCAATATCATGTGAAGGAGTAAGCATGGAACCCAAACATTGGTTAAAGCTTATTAGTCCCTGCCTTTAGGCTAGGGATTATAGTAATCGATTCTTCGATTTTTCATTAGTTTGACATACATTTTAAATTAAATTTTTTGAAAACATTTTAAACCTTATATTCTAAGTGTTCTCTTTTAAAATTATACAAGAGCTTTTATATCATCCAATCAATGAAATCGACCTCTTATTTGACCTCATATCGAGGAAAAGGAGAAATTCTAATGAAATTATTCATTTCAAAGTTAAGGAAAGGGATAGTTATATTTATTACATATTTTGAAGTGGATTAATGCTAGTCATGATGTTAGCATTAATTCATAAAATTAAATGTTTGTATGCTTATCCAAAACATCTCTTGTTTTTTCCCAAGTCCTAAGTTTTTCAAAACATATGATGTTTTCTCTCGACCACCATATGGCATACCTAAGTTTTTCAAAACATATGATGTTTTCTCTCGAGCCACCATATGACATACATGCAAGGATCCCCTTAAAAGTTTTGTATTGAGTCATCTGGTATTTAGTATTCAGTCATTTAGTACGACACCCATACCTTGTTTTCCATCGGTAGCTTGCGTGAAGGCCTTACCTTCTAGCTCGTAAGTGAGAGCTTCAAACCTTTGGTATTTTTTTTTTAAGTTTCCCATAGTTACCAGTTGCAAGCCTGCGTCTATGTTGTTCTCTTATAGTTGCAACATATGTGCTATTCTGTGTTATTCTCTTATAGTTGCAACATTTCTGCTATTCTGTGTTATTCTCTTATAGTTGCAACATCTCTGTTATTCTGCGTTATTCTCTTATAGTTGCAAGCCCTGGAAAAGCTGCGTCTTTCTGTCCTTAGATATTTGTTCTTGTGCATCAAAAGCTTTGTCCATCTGTACTTAGATATTTATTCATGTGCATCATCTGATCCAATAGCAAGAAAAAACAAAGACGGTGAGAGTCTATTCTATTTTTAGACATGAATCCATTTTTGGTCTTTTAAATTCTCAAATTTTATTTTTCCCAAGGTAATTAAAATTAGTAATTGTTGTGTGTTATGTAGTTCTAGTTCTAAACTTTCGCATCATCCATAAATTGTAACATGTCTATACATTGCAACATTTTTTTCCTGATCTCTTTCTTAGCTTTATTCTTTTGCAAGTCCTATTTGGAAAATGCACAAAAATACAATGCAACAAAAAGTCTTTCACATTTTCTTCCCTTTTCGTCGACCTACAACAGTGGAGATGCCATCTGCACCGTTTTTTTTTTTTTTTTGCTTCTTAGAATTTCATGCATGGCATTTTAGTAACAACTATGCCTTAAAACGGTTTTGGTGACCCATTTTTTAATATTTAGTAATATCAGTTTATGTCCAATGGCTTCAAGAAATCTAATAAAAGATTCATAGAAGTCCTTGGTTTGGTATTTATATTTCCAAGCTACTTAACAATATTTCAAATATTGTTCTACAAAGTAATACATTATATGGTCCAAAAACCTGTGTTTATAGCTAGTTGTTGGAATTAGTTATAGTAGGAACAACCTTTTGATAATTTATATTTTATTTTCAAAGATGGTCCTATAATAAATATGTATATTTGTATGATTAACCTAGTCTTTCGATTCTTTAAACTTTTTTATTTCTTTGATGAAACCAGGAAAAACAATAAATATCTAATTATTTTCTTGTGTGCATAATGTAATTGGAAAAATGTATATTTTACTGTTGTATTCATGGTTAGTGACTCTTGTATTCTATTTGCAAGGATGAATAATATACTTCATTATTTCTCTATATTCATCTTGATTAATTAAAAAAAGAAATTAAAGCATAATGAAATTACAAAAATAAAGAATTACCAACTTTTTATACCTGGGAGTTATGGCTTACTTATTTTCTTGGGATGGTTTTATGCTATCTCAATTATTTTCTTCATGGTGCTGCTAGATGTTGCAACAATGTTATTCTAGGAAATTCCCTCATTTCAGCATCTGTCCTTGAACAAAAGCATCTTGATTCATGGATTGGGAGAGGAGGGTGGCGTATAAGAAGGAATATCGAATTAGCAGCTTTGTATGCAATGATTCAAATTTGTATGTATAGAGTGTACTCAGGTTGTGCTTTCTCATATAATGTTGATGACTCACAAGCCATTTTGTTCAGGTCCTCCTCCCCACTGTTTTTTGCCCTTTTTTGTTGTTGAAATGCTATGGCGACATGAGGTCCATTCATTGACAATGTCGTAGAGTCCCTTACATGCTTCACAGTGAGGAGATAATCCTGGTCGATCCAGAGCTTCCCCGAATGAACTCAGCTCATGAGGAACTTGATGCATTTTATGACTGTCGCCAAGGAGCCGAATGTGGGGAAAGTGGGTACAATAAACATGTTGAGTACTAATGATACATGTAGGCATTGGAACTCCTCCATGACCTCCATCATTGCCATGTCACATACTCTATCATCCTAATGGGCACATACTTCATTATACTTTGCCAAATGTCCATTTGTGTTTAATGCATGTCAATGTTGTTGACAATTGTGTGCCTTATAACAAGTAGTGGTTTGGTTTTGTGACCCAATCCTAATGCATTAGGATTTACATTTTTTTTTTTTTTTTCTATGGATTTAAAAGTAGTTGGTTGGACCACCAGGGCGATTTGACACCAACACCATGCGACCTTGTCTCACATTTAAGATTTAACTCTTAAAATAACTACATTCAAATTAACATGCCTTGGTCAAAACATTAAGCAAATAGAACATGGTTAAACTTGTTAAATATAATGTAACCTCAACAGGCTGACTGTACACTGCCAACTGTTCTGGATAGCTGTACTTTCTATTCTTGTTTTTCTTGAGCCTATTTAGCTCAGCCATCTCCCATTGCATAGTACTTGTTCAGACTTACTACTTCTGAACTTCTCATTGTACTCTTCTTCATATATTCTAATATACTGTTTTCTGTTATATTCTTTTCTCTCTGCATTTCTTGCTTCACAATTTATCATGGTATCAGAGCTACAGTAGTAAGCCTCTTCACACAGGCTAGAGAGCAACACGATCCTCAAACAGCGGAGAGCTTACACGGATCTTGAAAGCAATTCAACACAGACTTTTCACAGGGTTTGTAGAGATGCATGTCATACTCTTGAAAGATCCTCGCAGGAAAATTCCATGAGGAAGAAGACCGTCATACGCTCAAAGATCAACGTAAGAAGCTCACGCGAGGTCGCAGAGCGCACTACGCTCGAAAGTTTCAAGGAGCAGAAACACGAGAAGGAAGCATAGATCGAGAAGGAAGAAACAGTAAAGATTCTTGTTCATTTTTCAAAGAATCATCAAAGATTCACGAAGAAGAGCTGCAGGACGCAGGAACATTTGAAGAACTCGAAGAATTCGTTCAAATTCGTTAAAGATTCCTGCAGAAGGAAGAATCTTTTAAAGATTTATGGGAATTCTCTCAAAACTGTCAAAGATTGCAGCAGAGAACAAAGAACTCGTCAAATTCTTTCAAATCTTTGAAAGATTCATGAATTTTTCTTCCGCAGAAGAAAATCCTTGCAAATGCAGCAAAGATCGCGTCTAAAGAGCAAAGAACACATCTCATGTGCAAAGAACAACCATTGAGGCCGTAAGATTCGTCCTGCGAATGGATCCAGAGCGGGAAACTAGTTCAGAAGGGACGAAGAGAGCGCAGTAAAGGTGAAATAATTTCAGCCATTAGATCTTGCACAGAGGCCCGACAGCTGTTGGATTAGTGAGAAAGTGCACGAGGTTTAGTCCTCTGGAGTGCACAGGAGAAATTTCGACTTGTGAAGTCGCGAAATCCCGACAACATTTGGACCGTCCATCAAGAGACACGTGGTGAGATCTCGACATTTCGCTGACTCGCAGGTGTAAAGGTTAGAAGACTGTCGTGAGAATTCGCGAATCGTGAGATCATGAGTCATTCTGGACCATTGGATCGAGAAAGATCGTGAGGCGTCAATCTTTTTCCCATCGCAAAATCGGGGATCGGGAGTTGGACGAGCGAAGGAGACTTCTCTCCAAAACTCCGATACGCGAAATAGCGACATCACGTATCGCGAAATATCGAGAGGATTGTGAGTTGTCCATCTCACAGGACAGGTGGCAGCAAATCCAAGCCATCACTCCATCGGCATTTCGGAGTTTGGGATATCAGAGGTCTTGTTGACGAAAGACACTCCATGGCGAAAGTCACGAAATCGCGATTCACGAAATAGCGATAAGATCACAGTATTCCATTTGTTTGGACACGTGGCAGACATCAAGGAAACTATCGGCATCTCGACAATCGGTATTCTCAGTTGACAGGGAATTTGGAGTCGTAAGTTGTGAAATCCCGAGAGGATTGTGAGCCGTCCATCTCACGGGACAGATGGCAGCAGATCCAAGCCATCACTCCATCGGCATTTCAGAGTTCAGGATATCGGAGGTCTTGTTGACGAAAGACACTCCATGGAGAAAGTCGTGAAATCACAATTCACGAAATAGAGATAAGATCACAGCCGTCCATTTGTTTGGACACGTGGCGGACATCGAGGAAACTGTCGACATCTCAGCATCGGTATTCTCAGTTGAAAAGGAATTTGTAGTTGTAAGTCGCGAAATCTCGAGAGGATTGTGAGTCATCCATCTCACAGGATAGGTGGCAGCAGATCCAAGCCATCACTCCATCGACATTTCGGAGTTCGGGATATCGAAGGTCTTGTTGACGAAAGACACTCCATGGTGAAATTTGTGAAATCACGATTCATGAAATAGCGATAAGATCACAGCCGTTCATTTGTTTGGAAACGTGGCGGACATCGAGGAAATCGTTGGCATCTCGGCAATCGATATTCTCAGTTGATAGGGAATTTGGAGTCGTAAGTCGCGAAATCAAGAAACAACGAGGACCGTCCATCTTGAGGGGATGCATGGCATAAATCCGAGGGCTCCAGAAAAGTCCCGAAAGGGGAGAGTCCATCGGCGCATCGAGATTCGGTAAATCACGAATCTTGAGGACAAGGGATCAAGTTTCTTTATGGTGAAAACCCCGTAAATGATCGGAGCCGTCCATTTTGAGGAGACACGTGGGAAAGATCGAGAGAGTCAATCGGCACATCAGGGTTTGACGTTTCACGGATTCTGGAGACGAGACGTCCGGAACAGATCAAATCGCGAAATCGTGAGGAGAAATCAGGACCGTCCAATATAGGAGGACGCGTGGCGGAGATCAAAGCAATCGGGAAATTTCTTGAAAGGAAAGGTCATCCATCGTGAAATCGAGAATCGGGAAATCGGGGATTCCATGGACAAGAGGTCCAATACATTTCGACTCTCAAAACCCCGAATCCCGATAAGAGGTTTGACTGTGGTCTTATGAGTTCTGGTCATAAGATCTGGACCGTCAGATCATCAGCAAATCTGGACCGTTGATTTGTCCAAAGGCAAATTTTGCATTTCGGCAAATTGAACGACAAAGAATCAGAAAAGCCCATAGATCTTTAACATTAAGGCACGTGGTCACATTGAACAGAGACTAAGGGCCAATTCAAGGCCGATAAGCTCTCATCGGCAATCGGTAGTTGAAGCATTCAGAGGACTCGTCTAATAAAGTCCCGAGGTCAAATCTTGCAAAGCCAGAAACTCGCGACGTCGACACTCGCCAAATCTTGCAACACATCATTTTGGAATACCTGCAAGCTAGTTGCGGACCTGGGTTTAAGCAATAGAAAAAGGTAAATATGAAATTTCCCTCTGTTTTTTTCTGCAAAATTTTTAAAAATATGGCGTCATCTAGCAATTTAGGACCAACTCAGGGTCCGATTCTTCTTGGAAAGAACTACAAGTTCTGGTCTGTTCGGATGAGATCCTTCTTGCAAGAACAAGAGTGTTGGGATCTAGTGGATCATGGATATGTGGAAGCAGATCCAGCAGACCTGTCCGCCATGACTAATCAACAGAAAATTGCTCAAGCAACGCAGAGAAACAAAGAAAATAAAGCTAAATTTTGGATTCAAAATTCTGTGGATGATTCAATTTTCTCAAAAATCACAGGCACTAGTACTTCAAAACAGGCCTGAGACATCCTTAAATCTTCCTATCAAGGAAATAACAGGGTCAAAACAGTTAAACTATAGACCTTGAGGATGCAATTCGAGATTCTAAGGATGATAGAGTCTGAAAATGTGGATTAGTTCATGACTAGAGTCATGGGCATCGTGAACCAGATCAGATTGATTGGTGAAACCATCACTGATCAACGCATTGTTGAGAAAATCCTCAAAAGTTTACCAAAGAAATTCGACATGGTTGTAACAACAATCCTTGAATCCAAAGATCTGTCAAGTTTTTCAACAGATGAATTAATCAATTCTCTGGTGACACATGAGACCAGACTGCATCTCACAGATGAGTCAATTTCCAATGCTTTCAAAACTCAATTATCCTTCAGTAAAGGGAGAGGCAGAGGAAGAAGAAGAGGTCACCAAGGAAGAGGGAGCAATCAAAGTAACCCTCACTCCAATGGAGGTAACAGACAACAATATCCAAATCAAAATTTCCAAGGTCAAAGACATCAACAACAAAATCAACATCAGAATTTCCAGCCTCAAAGAGGCAGAGGGAGAAGATCAAATGAGAAATCAAGTATACAATGCTATTACTGCAAGAAGTATGGGCACTATGAATCTGAATGCAAGAAGAAGCAAGCAGATCGGCTCTCAGGCAGAGCACATGTGTCAAATCATACAGGAGAAACCTCAAGAGGTATGTTTCTCTCATGCCACAAGACTGAAGAACAACCTAAAGATCTCTGGTTGTTGGACAGTGGATGCAACAATCACATGACAGGTAACAAATAATTACTTTCATGCATTGATTCTTCAATCTCATCTGATATTACACTTGGAAACAATTATTTAGTCAAAGTTCAAGGAAAAGGAACTGTTCCTATTCTTACTAAACAAAATGTAAAGAAAGACATAAAGAATGTCTATCATGTTCCATATCTGAAAAATAATTTGCTAAGTGTAGGACAACTCATTGAACATGGATATAAGGTACTTTTTGAGGGAACATATTGTAAGATATATGACAAAATCCCAAGTAGAAAATTGATTTCTGAAATCCATATGACTTCAAATAGGATGTTTCCCCTTACCCTCAGAATTGCAAATCTTATTCAACCATATGCACAAAGTGCATCCACCCTGAATGAAACTATGGTTTTTCATACAAGATTTGGACATCTACCATTTAAGAGTCTAAGTCTTCTTCAGAAGAACTCCATGGTCAAAGGTCTTCCTATATTTAAAGAGCAAATTCCCCCATGTGAGTCTTGCATACTTGGAAAACATAATAGAACTAGTTTTCCACAGTCTTCCAATCAAGACAAACATCATCTTGAACTTGTTCACACTGAACTATGTGGCCCAATGCAAACAAAGTCAATAGGTGGTAGCTTTTACTTTCTAACGTTTATTGATGATTTCAGCAGAAAAATATGGATCTATTTTCTCAGACACAAGTCTGAAAATTTTGCAAAATTCCAAGAATTCAAGGCAGAAGCTGAAAAACAGAGTGGAAAATATATCAAAGCACTCAGGTCAGATGGAGGAGGCGAATACAACTCCAGAGAATTTTCAAATTTCTGCAAATCACAAGGCATTATTATGCAAACAAAAACTAGGTATACTCCACAACAGAATGGAGTGGCTGAAAGAAAAAATCAGACAATAATGAATATGGCAAGAACACTTCTTAAAGAGAAAAGTTTGTCAAATAGGTTTTGGGCTGAAGCAGTAGCATGCTCAGTCTATCACTTGAATAGATCTCCAACCACAAGTGTAAAGATGAAAGTTCCCCAAGAAGCATGGAGTGGGACAAAGCTAAATGTTGCACATCTAAGGACATTTGGATGCATAACATACACACACATACCTTCCGAATTAATGAAGAAACTTGATGACAGAAGTGAGAAATGTATTTTCACTGGATATAGTGAAACATCTAAAGCTTACAGGCTTTACAATCCAATAACCAAGAAATTAATTCTCAGCAGAGATGTAAAATTTCTGGAAAATCAATTCTGGAATGACTCAGAAAATCAACAAATGGACAGTCACAATTCATTGCTGCCAAGTTATGAAAATGCAGAAAATTCAGGACATCAAGTACCTCAAACTATTCTTCCAAGATTGCAAGTACAAAGGCAACCTGAAAATTCTCAAGATAACTCAACTTCCAACAGAGAATCATTCTCTGAACCACAAAATCAGAGAACTCGAAGTTTGAGAGAAATCCATCAGCAGTTGGATGAATTTGAACAACACAACCTTTTTGCTTTAATGTCATGTCAACCTACATCCTTTAAGGAAGCAGCTAAGGATCCACATTGGGTTCAAGCCATGAACCAAGAAATTGACTCCATTGAGAAGAAAAATACATGGGATCTTGTTGATTTTCCATGTCACAAGAAGAGTACTGGTGTCAAGTCGGTTTACAAAACTAAACTCAATGAAAAAGGGCAGATCAAAAAACACAAGGCAAGACTTGTTGCCAAAGGATTCTTATAACAACCTGGTACTGATTATGGTGAAACTTTTGCTCCAGTAGCAAGATTAGACACTGTAAGGACTCTATTGGCCATAGCAGCCCAACACAAATGAAAAGTATACCAGATGGATGTCAAGTCAGCATTCCTGAATGGTTTCCTAGAAGAAGAAGTTTATGTCGATCAGCCACCTGGATTTGAAGTCCAAGAGCACCCAACCAAAGTATATCGGTTGAAGAAAGCCTTATATGGCTTAAATCAAGCTCCAAGAGCTTGGTACAGTAGAATTGACACTTATCTAATCAAAAGTGGTTTCAACAGAAGTCAAAATGAGCCAACTCTTTACACCAAAACAGATCAACGCGGTAAAATTTTGATTGTATGTTTATATGTTGATGACATGATCTATACATTAAATCTTGAATTAACAGATTTTAAACATGCCATGCAATCTGAGTTTGAGATGATAGATCTTGGCATAATGAAATATTTTTTAGGGATTGAGGTTCATCAATCAGCCAAAATCATTTTTGTCTGTCAGCAAAAGTATGCAACAGACATCCTCAAAAGATTTCGCATGGAAGGATGCAATCCAGCAGAAACCCCCATACCACTAGGCACAAAATTGAGCAAGAAAGATGAAGGTCCTACAGTGGACTCTACCCTGTACAAAACTTTAGTAGGTATTTTGTTGTATCTTACAGCAACTAGGCGTGACATAATGTATGCAACTAGCTTTGTTTCCGGATTCATGGAATCCCCAAAATATTCTCATTGGAAAATGGAGAAATGAATTTTGAGATATGTTGCAGGAACTCTCAATTTTGGCTTATGGTACACTAAATCTGATAGTAATCAACTTTCTGGTTACACAGATAGTGATTTTGCAGGCAGCCTAGATGACAGGAAAAGAACATATGGACATGTTTTTCAACTAGGCACGAACCTAATCTCATGGGCATCAAAGAAGCAACCAATTGTTTCAATATCTTCTGTAGAGGCAAAGTATGTCGCTGCTACCTCAACTTCTTGTCAAGCTGTGTGGCTAAGAAGAATATTGAAAGATATGTCACATACAGAAAATGATCCAACTCCTATTTTCTGTGACAATACTTTAGCAATTGCTTTATCCAAAAATCATGTGTTTCACAAGAAAAGAAAACACATTGACACTCGTTTTCATTTCATACGCGAGCTAGTCAATAATGGTAATATTGTACTACAATTTTGTGGTTCTCGAGATCAGCTTGCTGATATCTTTACAAAGCCACTGGGAAAATCGATTTTTGATTTTCAAATACAACACTTAGGCATAATCAGTGCTGACGTTTGTAACTGTTGAGTTTAAGAGGGAGTGTTAAATATAATGTAACCTCAACAGGCTGATTGTACATTGCCAGTTATTCTGGACAGCTGTACTTTCTATTCTTGTTTTGCTTGAGCCTATTTATCTCATCCATCTCCCATTGCATAGTACTTCTTCAGACTTACTACTTCTAAGCTTCTCATTGTACTCTTCTTCATATATTCTAATATATTGTTTTCCATTCTATTATTTTCTCTCTGCATTTCTTGCTTCACAATTTATCAAAACTAAGAAGCAATGACAATGAATCCCAATTAAATTTCACCAATGCAACACAAATTAAACATAACCATTTCCTCTACCTCATTCATTTTCCGAGCTCATTGCTTACTTGATCTGAACATGATCTATCCACTGGTTGCAACCTGTCCAACTAATTCATCCTATACTTTTATTTTAAAAAATCCTTCAAAAATCTAAAGTCAAAAATTGTTTTTAGTGCAGATTTCTTTTTAAATATTTCTACAGGTGTAGAGAAAAAGTATAACAAAACTATCTCCAGAGAGATTCCTCTTACCATGGGAAGGCTCTTGTTCAAGGATTTCAAGTTTTGGAAATAATCTAACTTGGAATGTTGGATAGATATAGATTCTATATTAAAATATGGAGCAAGTCTCAACTAAGATGGGACAACAACTCTTCTTCTTAAAATTAAAGAATATCATCTTCATAATGGTCAAACGCTTTTGCATCCATCTATGTAACTATTTACATGGAAGAGTTCATTTTTTTAGCAAAAGGTATGTAGATATATAGAGTATGAGTTCAACAATTAAATTTTTCTTCAAATGATTTTTTTTTAAATATTAAATTACGGTTATTTTTGGTTGAGCTCTCATAAAATTATACTTAATCTCATCTATTCTTGAATATTATTTTTCTGAATTGATATTACTTTGTTGAATTATAATAGTAATTAATTATTTCTATCAACATTTCATCTCTTAAGTAGAAAATTAATGAATAAATAATTTTATATTTATTTTTAGATATGTTTGAGACTTGAAACATTTTTATTCCAATATAAGTACGGAGTTCTGGTAATTATAAGCTCTCAATATAACTCAAGTATGAAACAATGCATTGTAAACTTGGGTTTCTAATGTTTGTAATCTTTGCAATTATTTTTTTGTTGAAGTTTTATCGCCACTCAAGGCAAGGGCTTGCTGCCTTGCACCTCCCCTTGTTGGAAGTAGATATTGCATACATCTAGGGCAATGATAGTAAGGTGTACTCGTGATAGTAAGGTGTACATCTAGGGTAATCATAGTAAGGTGTACTTCTACAAGCAGTTAATACGATGGGATAGAGCCACCTACCTAGTCTATTCTTTGTTGTCTTGCCTAAATTTGGATTTAGTGAGTTAAATTCATGTATCAATAAACAAATACTTGGTTAATCTCGCATTAACCATGTGTTAGTAAATAAATATATATGTATATATAGCATACCCTTGGTGTTGAAAATGTAGTATGGGGATTTAACCTTTGTTTTTCATAGTGATTACTTTACTAATCTAATGAATTAAGATAGGATTTGGCATGAGTCTTATATTTGATATCTTTTAGTACAACTATAGACGTCGAGTGGGTTGTTTTTACTTATGTAGAGAAGGTGTTAAGGGGTGGTTTTAGTACAAGTATGTTTCTATAGTAGAATAACAATTGTATAAAATAGGTATCTTAGAGGTGCAGAACAATGGAATTAGTTCAACAACACAGGTTTTTGAAACAATGAGGAATCTTATTGTAGAGTTGCAAACCTTCAATGAAGATAATGAGAAACTGAAGAAATAACACGAATATGAATATGAAATAAATGACATGTTATTATGAATCATATCAATCAAAAAGAGTCCAAAGAATAATTATATGGATGAGGAAGTTAGTAAAAATTTTACAAAAGATTCAAGCAAAAAAATTGAGAAAGAAAACAATTCTTCTAATGATACACACATGACTGAAAATACAATATCTACATCAAATAAAAGAAAACAATTCTTCTAATGATACACACATGACTGGAAATACAATATCTACATGAAATAAAAGAAAACAGATGGATCACTTAGATGGAGATTTTAATAAAATTAAACCTTCAACTTTTGACAAAGAATATAGAATTGGTAAAGATACGGAAGCTTGGTTACTAGACATAAAGAAATATTTTTAGATTAACAATTAATATGAAAGTGAGGATGGCCATCTATAACCTGAAGGGTAAATCTAGTATATGGTGGCAAGATTTAAAGTTATCCAAGGGTTTAAAGGAAAAGAAAATGGAAAGAAATATTTTAAGAAACAATATTTATCTAAAAGATATTATGAAAAAAAACTAAAGAATTTTATTAGTCAAAGTTAGGGAATATGTTTATGGAAGATCTTATTACCAAATTTCTATAACTGTTAAGGTTTGTAACTTTCATAAAAGATGAAAAGGTGAAAGATCAGATATTTCTAAGTTGCTTACCTTAGTTATATAAATATAGAATAGAGTTTGACAGCTAAAGACCTTGAATGACGTATTGCGAAAAGATAGGATATGTTATGAATAGTACAAATAATGGTATGAAAATCCAAAAACATGGACAGAAAAAAAAAAAAAAAAAAAAAANGGACAGAAAAAAAAAAAAAAAAAATCAACTAGAGAAAGAAAGGTTTTAGGTCATCACCGTTTCGTAACATGTCCAAAGGATATCAAGAAAACAACTTTTGCAGGAATTCATCACAAATACAAGGAGGAAACAAATCAGTCAATCTAATATTTAAGAAGATAGTTGATAATCCTAGAGAACCATTAAAATGTTGGGCATGTGGTGAACCACATCATTTGAGGAATTGTCCACACCGAAACTCTACAAAGAGAATAGTTCATAACATACAAGAAGCTTCAACAGTTGGAGACATTGGAAAAAGTTTTTATGGATTTTTTTTTTATAGAATCAATATTGCTCTAGATAGGAGACAAGGAGATCATCAATCTACCATTCTGGAAATTGAAGGTAAACTTCATGACATACAAGTTTCTAGTTTAATAGACCCATGGAAAATTTCAAGTTATATTATTCCATCATTGGTAGACTCATGCAAGCTCGAAAAAGTAAAACATTCTAAATCTTGGTTGGTACAATTAGCAACGGGTACTAAAAGAAAAGTAATTGAGTACATTTTTTACTCTAAATTGGAAAGAAGTGGTCATGGTACTAAATTTAATTTAAATATATTACCTTTAGGATCATATGACATACTTATAGGTATGGATTGGCTAGAGAAACATAAAGTTGTGATTAATTGTTATGAAAAATAATTTACTTACAAAGATGAAAGTGGGGTAACAAGAATAGTTCAAGGAATCTGTATACCTATTTCTATAAGACAAATATCAGCCTTAGAATTAAAGAAGTGCATTAGTAAAGGCTGCAAACTACATTTTTTCAAGTGACAAATTTAATAAATGAAGAAAGTAAACCTAAATCAAAATATTTCATTTTTCTTCGAGAATTTAAAGATGTATTTGCAGAATAAATACGAGAACTACCTCTAAAAAGAGAGATGGATTTTTCTATCGACATATTACCTATATTTTCACTGATATCAAAATCACCTTACATAATGAGTGTCCCTGAATTGACTGGATTAAAAATCCAACTACATAAATTATTGGATAAAGGATATATTAGACCAAGTGTTTCATCATGGGGAGCGCGAGTATTATTTGTTAAAAATAAATATGTAACTTTCAGGTTGTGTATTGACTATCATCAATTGAATAAAATGACGATTAAAAACAAATATGCCTTACCAAGGATTAATGATATATTTGATCACGTTGGAGGATAAAACATATTTTCTAAGTTGGATTTAAGATCTAGCTATCACCAAATAATAATAAAGGAAGAAGAGATCAAAAAAACAACTTTTAGAACACATTATGGACATTATGAGTTTGTAGTAATTCCATTTGGACTTACAAACACACCCACTACTTTTATGTGCTTGATGAATAGTATATTCAATAAATACTTAGATAAATTTGACTTGATATTTATTGATGATATACTAATTTATTCGAAATCTAAAGAAGAACATGAGAACCAATTGAAAATAGTAATACAAACTATACATGAACATAAGTTGTACGTTAAGTTCAACAAATGCGATTTTTTTCAAAAGAAAATATAGTACATGGGACATGTGATTTCAGAAGAAGGAGTTGTGGTGTATCGTGAATAAATCAAAGATATTATGGAATGGTTGGTACCTAAAAATGTAGCATATATATGATCTTTTATGTGGATTACAAGTTATTATATATGGTTTATTGAAATATTTTCCAAAATTGCATGTCCCGTTACATCATTGCAGAAAAAGGGAGTGAAGTTTATCTAGTCTAAAAAATGTCAAGATAGTTTCGACAAATTGAAAATCTTACTAATTGCAACACCAATTATAAAAGTGGTTGATCCTTATAAATATTTTACAGTTTGTGTAGATGCTAGTAAAGAAGAATTGCGAGGAGTATCGTTGCAATATGGACATGTAATTTTTTACGAATATTGAAAATTAAAGGAACATGAAGGTAATTATGTAACTCATGATTTTGAGCTAGCATCCATGATTCATGCACTAAAAATGTGGTGACACTACTTAATTGGAAGAATTTGTTTTATTATGAATGGATAATATTGGTGTGAAACATCTATTTAGTCAACAAAATCATAATGCATGATAAGCAAGATGATTATCCTTGTTAAGTTAATTTTATTTTGAAGTTCAACATATCCAAGGGAAGGAAAATAAAGTAGCATATGCACTTAGTCGAAGAGATAATGAAATCTATGAGGTAATAATCAGTAAAACAAAAAATGATTTTAAGGACACAATTAAATATACAAGCATAAATGATGTGGAATACATCAAAACAGTAGAAAATTGCTAAAAAATGAAGGAGATTTGAATGGGATAGAACACAGTGTTGACAAAAATGGAATGTTGTGGTTCCAAAAAATAATTTATGTCTAATTATGTTGATTTAAAGTTGTTAATTTTAAATGAGATGGATAAGAAGCCTCATTTTTGGCCATTCAGGGTATCAGGAAATGAAAACAACTTTGAGGAAACAATTTTAGTGGCTTAGTATGAAATCTGAAACAACTGATTATTTATCTAAATGTTTAGATTGTTAATAGGTGAAGGATGAACATCAACATCCAACATGTTTGTTATAAACTTTACCTATTCCATAATGGAAATGAGAAATAATATCTATGGGTTTCATTATAGGTTTGCCTAAACCTCAAAGACAACATGATTCTATTATGGTAGAAGTTGATAAATTCAGTAAGTATGCCCATTTCAAACCTGTGAAATATACCTATAAATCTACTAATATCGTGGAAATTTTCATGAAAGGAATATTTAGGTTGCATGGAATTCCTAAAATGGATATTTCAGATAGAGATCTGTTAAGTTTACATCAAATTTCTAGAAGACATTGTTTGTAGCTCTGGAAACTAATTTGAACTTTAGTACAATTTATCATCCACAAATAGATGGAAAAACATAACGTATAAACTAGATTATTGAAGATATGTTATGCATGTATGTAATGGAGAAACCAAATAAGTGGGAAGAGTAGTTACACTTAGTTGATTTTGCATACAATAACGATTATCAAGCCTCAACAAAAATGAGTCCCTTTGAAATTTTAGATGGCAGAAAATGTACAACTCTTGTTAGTTGGAATAATCTAGTTGATCAACTAATGGTTGGACTAGATATGCTCCAAGAAATGGAACACATATTCAGGAAGGTGCAACATAATTTAAAGGTTTCCCAAGATTAACAAAAAAGTTATGCAGACCATAAAAGACTACATAAAG
Source organism: Picea engelmannii (assembly GCA_009831015.1). Classification (NCBI taxonomy): domain Eukaryota; kingdom Viridiplantae; phylum Streptophyta; class Pinopsida; order Pinales; family Pinaceae; genus Picea; species Picea engelmannii. The sequence goes on along the minus strand of ML794450.1, from coordinate 86,459 downwards.
AACATAATGTTCGAGAACATGTATATCTTAGAGTTAAAGTGAAAAAAAGATCGTTAAAATTAGGAATTTGTTCCAAGTTAGCTCCAAGGTTTTATGGAACTTTAGAAGTACTAGCTCGAATTAGACGAGTGGCATACCAGTTAACGCTCCCTGCTAATTTGAAATTTTATAATTTGTTTCATGTTTCATTGTTAAAAAGGTATATTCATGATCCTACTCACATTATTGATTGGAACATGGCTCATGTGGAACTAGAAGGTGAGTTCAAGGATAAACCTCTATGCATTCTGGATAGGAAAGAAACAATACTTTAGAACAGATTCATCGCCCAGGTAAAAGTGCAATGGAAGCAATTTAGTCCCAATGAAGTTATTTTGGAGTTGGAAGACAATAGAAAGAAAATATATCCAATTCTGTTCCAAGAGGTGACTCGAAGAAAATATTGACACCGAGAATGATGTTGTTTTTAAGGGGGAGAGGATGTAACATCCTCAATTATTAAACATTTATTAATAATTTCCACTCATAGAAATTCATATTTGACTTTATTAAAACAATTTATTGTTATTATTTGAATGATTATGTAAGATTTGACTTTCCAATTATCTTCTTTTTATGGAGAGATGTAAAGGACATATTTAAAAAAAATCATAAATGCAAGAAAGAAATGGAACAACCACATTAAAAAGAGGTGACTATGACTCCATGAGTGGGGAACATGATGGAGCTAACTCAAATAATGATTAGACAAGTGTCATAAGTGAATTTTTGTCATTGGAAGCCCCTAAAAATCAGGTACTTCTAAATTTGTGAATTTTCAAGCAGGGAAATGATTCAATGAAAATTCCTAGGAAATAAAGGAATATATATACAACATATGTGGGAGGGAGAACATTGCTTAGTATTTTGATGAGGAAAGGATTATTTGTTGTGTAAGCACATGTTTGAACTAGGAAAATAATTTATGAATTGTACAAATGTACATTGGCTAAGGAGTGGAGCTCACTTCTCCCTTATGGAATCATGGTCAGAATCGGGGGTGATTAGGAAAAATAACTCGGACTTGGTTGTTATGCATCTACAGTTGGGTGGAACATGTTGTTCCATTTGTTTCTAACTGGTCTTGTTCAAATATGTATATTCTGATCATTAACGAATATAATTTGCATCTTTGTTATTGCATAGTTGCAAAGATTGTTAGATTTGAGAAGTTTTATATGGTTAAAAAGAATTATGTGTTGTGTATACATATTCAAATACAATTGTTGAATTTCTACATTACAAAGTAAATGGTAGAAATAAAGATAAACGAAAATTAGTCTAAAATAACTACAGTATGTAACTCACATTATTGATGATATTCATTACAGTTAAGGAATCATACTTGATTTGAAATAATATAAACCTCTCAGATATATATAAATATTTACATAGGATCTCTATTAATTGAACAAAAAATACAAGAATTTAGACATTAAAAGATAGATTATATATATGCAGGTATAAAAGTTACTCTTCACTTATATGATCAGGGAAGAAATTCAATCAATTATAAATAGAAAAGTTTCCCTTTAAAGGAACATTGACATTACAATTACAGGGAACTCTTATAAAATAAGAATCATAGACATATTGTGTTTTGTACTTGCATCAAATCATAAACTGGAACTTGAATACTTTTTATCTGAGATAATCCTGATTTTTAGTTGCCAATTCAACCTGTAAGAAGCAAGAAAAAGGAGAATAGTATAATGTATGTTGTAGGTTTAGAATGAATGAGAACAATTAAAATTTATTTTTTCATTTACCTAAACTTCCCTTTAGCTTGGTAAGGAATAAGCCTTCCTGCATAGTCAGTTTAATGTGAGTGTGTTTCTTGTAGGTCAAATTTTTTTGTTTATTAATATCAATACATTCTTCACCATTTTTAGGGTATTGGAAGGTCAATTGCTAGTTCTAAAAATTGGGATCCCTTACCTATGCCAATGTCATGTTTTGGATCTGGCACCTGTGATGATGTCATATCGTGGAACTGTAACCTTATTTAAGTCGACGAAGTGCAAAAGCAGATGATGTCTTTCCTTTTTATCAAACGGGTTCCCTTTAAAGAAAAGGGGACCAATCATCAAATATTACCCAATAATACTAATAACATAATGCTATAGAAACTTTGAATAGAGAGAAATAAACTCACACTAGAATATTAATCTCTTTAGCGGAACTACCTAGTCTATCATGAGTAACAGAAGTCAATATTTTAGCATATTATTTTTATAGAGAAATTATTTTTCTATGCTACGGTACTTTTATTAATTGAATTGATATAAAAAAAATGTACTCTTAACTGCAAAGTAGAGGTTATTCATTCAAAGTATCGAATTATTTACCTGCAACCATAAGAATATTGCCGCGACCTGATAGGTGAAAATTGGATTAATGGAACTACTCTGGAGCTTGAACAGGATCTTGAAGAAGAATGGATCCATTACACTCAGAATTCAACTGGAGCAGGCATCCAACTCTTGGAGCGGTCAGACTCCCTCATCTAAATGGGAGGGGACAATACCAACATTTTCACAGTAAAAAACGCATACTATGCGATAGCTCCAAAATTATGGAGAAAACAGGATGAAGCCTAGCACAACAAGTTATGGAAGGGTGACTGTCCCATGAATATTAAGCTCTTCATCTGGCTCCTGACAGAAAACAAACACTCTCCCAACCGAATTCTTGTTTCAAATCAAACACTCTCCCAGTTGCGGCCTGATAGGTGAAAATTGGATTAATGTGATGCAGGAGCATCACTCCAACCCAGCTACGCGCCATCTAGCCAGCACATCAAGCACACATTCAATGGAGAGAAGAGGCGCAACCCTCTCACTTTCAAATTTCAAATTTGAAAAATTGTATTAAATGTTTGTAAGGCCGGAGAGCCAAAAGCCATGCATGTGCGCAGGCTTTAGATAAAGGTTGCCTTAAATGGTGGTAAGGTTGAGATCTAGATCCGATTCGGACTAGACAACCATTCAATTTAATTGAATGTAAATTAATGAGAGTTGGTGAGATGGAGGGAAGTGCTCGAGGAGCCCCTCTTTGTAAAAATATCTTCTTTGAATCTAGGTAGAGTAAGAGAGGTAGAGAAGAATAGAGAGAATAGGGAGAATAGAGAAAGTTGTGACTCTGTTGCAGTCCGAGCTCACATTGTAAAGAGGCATTTCATATTAATACAATCATAGCAGTTTTTTCTGCATGTTGTTGTTCATGTGTTTGTGAGTTCATGAATGAATGTCTTTATGTGTTGATGATATGTTGTAGATGTATGTTAGATGTACATTTTCAGGGATAGATAGATTTTCCTATCTGAGAGTTCTTTTATTTCAGGTTTGGATTCTTTGTGGTTTCATGCAAGAGTGCATGACAGGGTATTATTGTCTCTGAAAACCAGTGTAGGAGTGCACTTCTGAATTATGTGGAATTTCAAACAAAGATGTGCCAGGAGGTCACACCAGCTGAAGTCATTGAGTCAAGAAGGAAGCCTCAAGGTTGTTGAACACCTTGAAGGAGAAAACTATGCAGAGGAGAGCACAAAGAGGAGAAGCATAATTGTTGAGGGTTCTGTAAAGGTTATGCCAGGAGGGCATTGAGAAAATGCACAGGATGCATTGAGGAGAACTCTGTTTCAAGTTCGGTTAGAAGACAGAATCACTGAGGATTCTGGAGAACTTTTCCAGGTGGGCATTGAGTTGGTGAAAGTGTGCACAGTAGGAACTCTTGTTTGAGTTCAGAGAGAAGAGACGTGTCAGAGGAGGAGACTCTCACAGGGTTACTGAACACCCTACAGACTCAGCAAAGCGTGATTGAGCAGGAAGTTGCCAGAGGGCACTTACATATCTTCAAGGAGAGAAAGGGATAGAGACACTTTGAGGTGAAAGTCACAGATAATATCAGAAGAGATAGCACCATTTCATGCAAAGGTTCTGCAAGAGGTTGCAGAGTTCGAAGGAACCTTCGAGGTTCAGAGAAATAAAGCTCAGGAAGAGGAACACATCTTAGAATACAGGCGAGAACCGAGGTTACAGGCTTCACAGCAGAGACAAAGGCCGAGGCATTTTGGAGTAAGAAATCTTCCAAGGAATAGGAAGAAGGGAATGCTCAGGAGGGAGCACAACTGTTGTTAGATCAACTGGAGAGACGAGATCTAGATCATCGATTTCACGTCTAGACAATAGGAGAAGAGAAATAGATCTGGGCCGTCAGATCTAGTGAAAAGGGTCGATAGCCATCGGATCCAGAGGAAGGCGCATGAAGTTTAACCTCTGGGAGGTCGCACAAGAGAGGAGATGAAATCGATGGTGAAGACGCTTCGTGGAGAAGTGTGAAATGCCATGATCCGTTAGATCTCACAGATCAGAGAGAAGGTTAAAGGGAGTGTCTTTCAACACCCTTAAGCTCAGGAGGGATAGAGACCATTAGATGAGAAGCAACAGGAGCCGTTGATTCCCCTTTGGAGTGGAATTTTGACATTTCAACATTTCCGGGTTTGAAATTTCGGCAATCCCGAAGACAAGGAGCTGGGGCACTTTGCGTTGAAAACCCCGAAGTTGTGAAATGTGATGTGTCTTTGGAGTTGAGCCCATTTCGACATTTCGTCATTTCGGGGTTTGGGAAGAAGAGGAAGCTTTGATTTTGGTATCGAGAGTTTCAAAATCCCGGTTTGGAAAATCCTGAAGAGTGAAAGGGGAAATTCCTGAAAGGTTGCTGGTCGGCGAAAATCCCAAAAGAACGTAAGTCGTTGGATCAAGGTAGTCTCACAACCATCGATCTCGCCAAAGGAGAAATTTCGGAGTTCAGGGAATGGAGTGACCAGTGGTTGGGGTCGCTGCATTTCAAACTCTCAGTTACTGAAATCTCAATACAGCCAGGACCATTGGATCGAGGGAGGATCATAGCTGCCGATCTCATCTAAAGGAGAGATTTCAGGTTTCGAGGTTTGAAGACTCAAAATAATCGACTCTCTTGCATCGTTGAGTCATGAAACACGAAAAGTTGGCTTGGTCAGAGATCATATCTGGTGATCGGGTGGAGGTGAAGACTCATGCTTGGTGCACATTGTGCAGGTGGGGTTTTCTTGAAGGACCTGTGGATTGGATTTGTGGGGTTCCAGTGAGGGCTCGAAAGAACTATTTTAGTTCTGTGAATTTGAAGAAGACTGATCCTGTGTGGATCTTGGCCCGAGGGTCAAAGTTCTGCGTCAGTTCTGGTATTAGAGCCAACAGATTTACTGTTTGCATATCACAAAAAAGAGGAGAACTGTGAAGGGATACAGTCTAATACCATAAGGTGGTATCAGAGCCTGATTTTGTCTGTATATTTCAGGCAAAGGGATCTAGAGGAAAAGGAGTAGTCTGATACACATCAATTGTAGTATCAGAGAGGGAATTCACTTGTATCTTGTAGGCGAAAGGAAGATGGGGATACTCTTAGGCGTAGAGTGATCCATAAGTTTTCCAGGAGGGAAGATAGGAACAGGAAGATGGCTACTGAAGGCCATGGATGTGGTGGAAAGAAGAACCACCACCAACAGAGAAAAGATGAGATGGATGAAGAACTCACTGAGGTGAGGGCGAGGATGGAAGAGCTTGCATTGTGGGTGCAACAGAACGCAAAGACACATTGGGTGTATGAATGGCCTCTAAAGAGAAAAGAAAAGTGGCTAGTCAAGAAATTGTTGGCCAGAAGACAACAAAGGCTATTGAAGAGGTGCCTGAGGTATGTGAAAATCCTCAGGGCCACAGAGGAGATGGTTCATGCCTGTGAACCAGAAGCTGGGAGAAATCTCAGTGATGATGGAGAGGAGAGATCGAGCAGAGATCTCATAAATTGCCTAGTGGGCAGAGATGGGCTTTCAAATTGCTAGGTGGGCAATGGAAAGAGATCAAGTGAAGGTCTCGTATACTGCCAGGAGGGCGGTGCTGAAAGTTCAAATTGTCAGGAGGGCACTGAGATGGGATCAGATGATCTCATAGACTGCCAAGTGGGCAGAGGAAGAGGAGAAAATCCATATTGCTAGGTGGGCAAGGGAGAGTAGATGAGGCCATGTGAGAGTCTCATGAACTCAAAGGTGAGTTCATATCACTAAGGAGAGCTGATAGAGGAAGATCAGAAGAGCATTATGATGATTGGGGGAATAGAGGTATTCCTACCACATCGCCTAGCTGAGGAAAAAAATTGTGTTTCCAATGAAACAACAGCAGAAGGACAGCCAGTTGTGACTGTTAGGGAGAAAGAAGAACTGAAGCAGACACCAAAATATGCCCTAGCAGAAGAAGAGCATGCAGATAAGATGCTCACTCCATGGGATATGGAGTTGGAGATGCTGGAGGATTGGTTGAACCATCCAGAGCCTGTAGATGACTGCCACGAGGAGACAGTCATGCAGATGATAGCAGAATAGCATTCCGAGGAATCGCTCAGAATTTTCAACCAGAGAGCTGAACAGATGATAAATACAGTGCCGAGGCGTGCAACAGAAGATGAAGGAGAAATCCAGTCTAAGGAGTAGCTGGAGGAAGCTGGAATTCAACCAACATAAGGGGAAATGGCAGAATAAAGTCTATCAAAGTAGATGACTAAACAATAGATCAATCAATATGATAAGACTGTAGAGATGAATTTTGCAGCAGGGTGGCAAGTTGAGGCCACAAAGGAAGAAGATGTCATGGGAGATCTAGTTGATCTACCCATTTGTAGGGAAGAAGTGTAGTGGAGCAGGCTGCAAAAGGAGAGCCAGCCCTGGGAGCAACTGGACAAGATAATTGAGGAGATCAAAAGGCTAATGATCAGATCAACAAAAGAGTTCAGCAAAAGGAAGCCAAGCAGAGGAGAACCTGCCATAGCAGTAGGGAAACAAATGCAGCAGCAACAACGAAGCAGTGGAGCAGATGGACAAATCCAAAGAACTGTTTGGGATCCAGGGGGATTTCGACAGCCATGCTCGGAAGCTCATGAGTAGGAGCTCATGAATTTTTCATAGTAGAGGAGTATGATGTAGGAGCATCACTCCAACCCAACTACGCGCCAGCTAGCTAGCACATCAAGCACACGTTCAATGGAGAGGAGAGGTGCAACCATCTCACTTTCAAATTTCAAATTTGAAAAATTGTATTAAATGTTTGTAAGGTCGGAGAGCCACAAGCCATGCATGTGTGCAAGCTTTAGATAAAGGTTGCCTTAAATGGTGGTAAGGTTGAGATCTAGATCTGATTCAGACTAGACATCCATTCAATGTAATTGAATGTAAATTAATGAGAGTTGGTGAGATGGAGGGAAGCGCTCGAGGAGCCCCTCTTTGTAAAAAGATCTTCTTTGAATCTAGGTAGAGTAAGAGAGGCAAAGAAGAATAGAGAGAATAGGGAGAAGAGAGGAAGTTGTGACTCTGTTGCAGTCCGAGCTCACATTGTAAAGAGACATTTCATATTAATACAATCATAGCAGTTTTTCCTGCATGTTGTTGTTCATGTGTTTGTGATTTCATGAATGAATGTCTTTATGTGTTGTTGATATGTTGTAGATGTATGTTAGATGTACATTTGCAGGGATAGATAGATTTTCCTATTTGAGAGTTCTTTGATTTCAGGTTTGGATTCTTTGTGGTTTCATGCAAGAGTGCATGACAGGGTACTGAGGTCTCTGAAAAACCAGTGCAGGAGTGCACTTTTGAATTCTGTAGAATTTCAGATAAAGATGTGCCAGGAGGGCACACCAGCTGAAGTCATTAACTCAAGGAGGAAGCCTCAAGGTTGTTGAATACCTTGAAGGAGAAAACTGTGCAGAGGAGAGAACAGAGAGGAGAAGCATAATTGTTGAGGATTCTGTAAAGTCTCTACCAGGAGGGCATTAAGAAAATGCACAGGATGCATTGAGGAGAACTCTATTTCAATTTCGGTGAGAAGATAGAATCACTGAGGATTTTGGAGAACTCTGCCAGGTGGGCATTGAGTTGGTTCAAGTGTGAAAAGGAGGAACTCTTGTTTGAGTTTAGAGAGAAGAGAAGTGCCATAGGAGGAGACACTCATAGGGTTACTGAACACCCTGCAGACTCAGCAAAGCATGCTTGAGTAGGAAGTTTCCAGAGGGCACATACATATCTTCAAGGAGAGAAATGGACAGAGACACTTTGAGGTCAGAGTCATAGATAATCTTAGAAGAGATAGCACCATTTCATGCAAAGATCCTGCAAGAGGTTGCAAAGTTCAAAGGAACCTTCGAGGTTCAGAGAAATAAAGATCAGGAGTAGGAATTCCCCTTGGAATACAGGTGGGAGTCGAGGTTATAGGCTTCACAGTAGAGACAAAGGCTGAGGCCTTTTGGAGCAAGAAATCTTCCAAGGAATAGGAATAAGGGCATGCTCAGGAGGGAGCACAACTATCGTTAGATCAGTTGGAGAGATGAGATCTGGACCATCAAGTTCATGTCCAGACAATAGGAGAAGAGAAACAGATCTAGGCCATCAGATCTAGTGAAAAGGGTCGATATCCATCAGATCCAAAGGAAGGCACACGGAGTTTAACCTCTAGGAGGTCACGCAGGAGAGGAGCTGAAATAGATGGTGGAGATGCTTCGTGGAGAAGTGCAAAATGTCATGAGCCATTAGATCTCACAGATCAGAGAGAAGGTTAAAGGGAGTATCTTTCAACACCCTTAAGCTCAGGAGGGATAGCGACCGTTGGATGAGAAGCAACAAGAGCCGTTGATTCCCCTTTGGAGTGGAATTTTGACATTTTGGCATTTTGGGGTTCGACATTTCGGCAATTTCGATGACAAGGAGTCGGGGCACTTTGAGTTGAAAACCTTGAAGTCGTGAAATGCGATGTGTCTTTGGAGTTGAGCCCATTTCGGCATTTCGACATTTCGGGGTTCGGGAAGCAGAGGAGGCTGTGATTTTGGTATCAAGAGTTTCAAACTCCCGATATGTGAAATCCCAAAGAGCGAAAGGGGAAATTCCCGAAAGGTTGTGGGTTGGTGAAAATCCCGAAAGAACGTAAGCCATTGGATCGAGGTAGGATCATAGCCATCGATCTCACCAAAGGTGAAATTTCGAAGTTCGGGGAATGGAGTGACCAGTGGTTGGGGTTGCTACATTTCAAACTTTTGGTTACCGAAATCCTGATACAGCCAGGACCATTGGATCGAGGGAGGCTCATAGTCGTCGATCTCATCTAAAGGAGAGATTTCAGTTTTCGGGGTTTGAAGAGTCAAAAGACTCGACTCTCTTGCATCGTTGATTCGCAAAATGTGAAAAGCGTCTCTTGGCTTGGTCGAAGATCATATCTGGTGATCGGGTGGAGGTGAAGAATCATGCCTGGTGCACGTTGTGCATGTGGGGTTTTCGTGAAGGACCTGTGTATCAGATTAATGGGGTTCCAATGAGGGCCTGAAAGAACTATTTTAGTTCTGTGAATTCGAAGAATATCAATACTGTACGGATCTTGGCCCGAGGGTTGAAATCTGTGTCATAATGGCACTACTTTGGAGCTCAAACATGATATTGAAGCATAATGGATCCGTTACACTCAGAATTTAACTGGAGAAGGAATCTGCCTCCTAGAGCGGTCGGACTCCCTCATTTGGACAAGAGGGGACAATACCGAGATTTTCACAGTAAAAAATACATACTATGAGGTAGCTACAAAATTATGGAGAAAACAGGATGAAGCCTGGCGCAACAAGTTATGGAAGGGGGACTGTCCCATGAATATTAATATCTTCATCTGGCTCCTGACAAAAAACAAAATTCTTGTTTGGGATAACCTACAAACCCATGGCTAGGCGGGCTCTAACTGTTGCATTCTGTGCAAATTGGAAAGTGAATCAATCCAACATCTATTTATGCGTTGCAAGTTTTTATGCTTGGTCTGGAAACATATCACACTTGTTTTAAATCTAGCCGAGATATGGACAGGTACCTTGGTGCTTCAATGCTTTAGCAACTGGCTAGCCTCCAGCAAAAACTATCCGACGTTGCCAGCTTATCTTTGCTGGAACATATGGAATGCCAGAAACACAACTCTCTTTGAAGAGAGGTTCCCTTCGATCCCTAGGGTGGTAAACAAAATATTAGCAGAGGTGGCCACACCTGGAATTCAAGCCAAATATCTTCCCATTCGCAGAAAAAAATTAACTCTTCCAACTGACAAAGCAATAGCCTGGTTTGACAGAGCTGCACAACAAGGAGGCAATCTCTACGGGGCGGGGGGGAAATCCTTTTAAACTCTCACTCTTTTATCTGTTGGACTCTCAATTGTGGACAAGGCACTAACATGAAGGTGAAACTTATGGGGGCGTGGGCTTCTGTCTTCTTGTCTCAAAGACTAGACATCAACTAGATGATATTACTTGGTGACTCTAAAGTCATTATTAACTGGCTCAACGGACAGGTTGATCTCTAGGCGGCAACATCAGAGTGCTGGAAAGAAAGAACAAAAGAAGCCAAAAGACACATAAATAGTCTTTCTTTCTCTCACATCTACCGGGAACAAGAAAGACAATAGGGACGTGGACACTCTATCTAAAAAGGCATTGTCAATGCCCCTTGGCCAAATTCGATATTCACAGTGGGAGGAAGGCAACGAAGGTCCCTCTATCTCGCTAATTCTATGAAGAATGTGGTCTCAAAACCAGTTTTCTGTTATTTGTTTTGGTTTTTTTGTTGATAAACTTATAGATCCGAGACAGGAAGTTTATTGGAATGGACAAAAATTATCCATATCAAGTTACAACGTGAAAAGAAAATCACTATCATTATAAGAATTTTGATTAGAATCTAATACTTGAATATACATTTGTATATCCTTTTGAATATAAAGAGAATTTTTCCCGTGGAAAAAAACCATAAGAATACTGCACATGGAAGTGTATGTCTAGGAGTGAAACTCTTGTTGATTGGTTGGTATTATTCGACAATTACTTTGATGGTAAATATAACTATAGCATGTCCAGAATATGGAAGTTAAATGAAGGCACAAGCGTTGGCAGAAATGGATATGAATGGTGTGAATGGCATCTGGATTTTCCCAAGGGTATTGCTATCTATCAAATGTGGGTAAACAATAGCCGCTGCATACTCTGGAATTACATGGAAATGAAACTACATAGATGCAATGATGACAGAAGATTAATGCAGACAATTTCATTACCAACGATCTCTCCAAAAAGGAGACCTAGTGGCATTCTAGAAGCCTATGAATCCAACAACGTTTGTTGGCCTTAGCTACTACCTATTACTGTAAGTTATTTTAACTTTTATTATTGTTATTGATCAATCCAATAGTCTTTATTTGTTTATCAACTTAAATTTATGTTTAAATCTATAACCTTCTTTGGTTAAAAGGATTTTTTGGATGTTCTATCATTAAGTGTTAGACTTCTTTTTGGGCAGGCTTTTCTTCAACGTTTCACTGGATCTTTCGTATTTCACCCATCGGGTAGCTAAGCTTTCAAACTAGGGTTCAACTTGAGAATATTAAAGATGTCAGTTCATAAAACCATGCATAGTTGCGCTGCTGAATTGATTTCAAACAAGGCTTTTGCACCAAGGATTCCAAGTTAGAGTCGTTGAAAGCAATGTGATTCAAAATCAAACCCATGTGGTTATGAGGCCAAAGTAATTACATTAACATTTTAATTTTTTGGATTTAAGAACAAAACCATTATATTTTAAATTAGATTTGTATTGGATCTTATGTTAACATTCTCTTAAATTCAATGACAAAATCAAGATTAATTACTTATGAATATTTATTTGCTTCTATGGGATAATCATTACTAAAATATGGATATTTCAATGTTTTTTTTTTCATATTTAAATTTAGAATACATGATCTTGGTTCATATTATTATGATTGGAGATTTTAAATATGGATATTTCTTTGTTTTTCTTTTTATATTCAAATTCATAATATATTGTTTTGGTTCACATTATTATGATTGGAAGTTTAAAATATGGACATTTCAACGTTTTGTTTATTATATTCAAATTCACAATATATTATCTTGGTTCATATTATTATGATTGGAGATTTGTTTTTCTTTTTATATTCAAATTCAGAATATATTATCTTGGTTCAAGTTATTATGATTGGAGATTTAAAATATAGATATTTCATTGTTTTGTTTCTTATATTCAAATTTAGAATATATTATTTTGGTTCATATTATTATGATTTTCAGATTATTATGATTAGAGATTTAAAATATGGACATTTCATTGTTTTGTTTCTTATATTAAAATTCAAAATATATTATCTTGGTTCATATTATTATGATTGGAGATTTGTTTTTCTTTTTATATTCAAATTCAGAATATATTGTCTTGGTTCAGGGTATTATGATTGGAGATTTAAAATATGGATATTTCAGTGTTTTGTTTCTTATATTCAAATTCAGAATATATTATTTTGGTTCATATTATTATGATTGGAGCTTTATTTTTATTTTTATATTCAAATTCAAAATATATTGTCTTGGTTTAGATTGTTATGATTAGAGATTTAAAATATGGATATTTCAATGTTCTGTTTCTTATATTCAAATTCAAAATATATAATCTTGGTTCATATTATTATGATTGGAGATTTGTTTTGTTTTTTATATTCAAATTCAGAATATATTGTCTTCGTTCAGGTTATTATGATTGGAGATTTAAAATATGGATATTTCACTGTTTTGTTTCTTATATTCAAATTCAAAATATATTATTTTGGTTCATACTATTATAATTGAAGATTTGTTTTGCTTTTTATATTCAAATTCATAATAAATTGTCTTGGTTCAGATTATTATGATTGGAGATTTACAATATGGATATTTCATTGTTTTGTTTCTTATAATCAAATTCCGAGTATATTATCTTGGTTCATATTATTATGATTGGAGATTTGTTTTTCTTTTTATATTTGAATTAAAAATATATTGACTTGGTTCAGGTTAGTATGATTGGAGATTTAAAATATGGTTATTTCACTGTTTTGTTTCTTATATTCAAATTCAGAATATATTATCTTGGTTCATATTATTATGATTGGAGATTTGTTTTTCTTTTTATATTCAAATTCATAATATATTGTCTTAGTTCATGTTATTATGATTAGAGATTTAAAATATGGATATTTCACTATTTTGTTTCTTATATTCAAATTCAGAATATATTATCTTGGTTCATATTATTATGATTGGAGATTTGTTTTGTTTTTTATATTCAAATTCAAAATATATTGTCTTGGTTCAGGTTATTATGATTGGAGATTTAAAATATGGATATTTCTTGGTTCAAATTATTATGATTGGAGATTTAAAATATGGATTTGTTTCTTATATTCAAATTCAAAATATATTATCTTGGTTAGTATTATTATGATTGGAGATTTGTTTTTCTTTTTATATTCAAATTCAAAACATATTTTCTTGGTTCAGGTTATTATGATTGGAGATTTAAAATATGGATATTTCACTGTTTTGTTTCTTATATTCAAATTTAGAATATATTATTTGGGTTCATATTATTATGATTGAATATTTGTTTTTCTTTTTATATTCAAATTCAAAATATATTGTCTTGGTTCAGGTTATTATGATTGGAGATTTAAAATATGGATATTTCACTCTTTTGTTTCTTATATTCAAATTTAGAATATTTTATTTTGGTTCATATTATTATGATTGGAGATTTGTTTTTCTTTTTATATTCAAATTCAGAATATATTGTCTTGGTTCAGGTTATTATGATTGGAGATTTAAAATATGGATATTTCACTGTTTTGTTTCTTATATTCAAATTCATAATATATTATTTCGGTTCATATTATTATGATTGGAGATTTGTTTTACTTTTTATATTCCAATTCAGAATATATTGTCTTGGTTCAGGTTATTATGATTGGAGATTTACAATATGGATATTTCACTATTTTGTTTCTTATATTCAAATTCAAAATATATTATCTTAGTCCATATTATTATGATTGGAGATTTGTTTTGCTTTTTATATTCAAATTCAAAATATATTGTCTTGGTTCAGGTTATTATGATTGGAGATTTAAAATATGGATATTTCATTGTTTTGTTTCTTATATTCAAATTCATAATATATTATTTTGGTTCATATTATTATGATTGGAGATTTGTTTTTCTTTTTATATTCAAATTCAAAATATATTGCCTTGGTTCAGGTTATTATGATTGAAGATTTAAAATATGCATATTTCACTGATTTGTTTCTTATATTCAAATTCATAATATATTACCTTGGTTCATATTATTATGATTGGAGATTTGTTTTGATTTTTATATTCAAATTCGGAATATATTGTCTTGGTTCAGGTCACTACTACATATGGGCGGATTATTCCATGAAATGTTTCCACGTTTCCATTAGTTTCATCTTTTATTTTTAAATAGGGCGGGATTTTCGTCGATATTGCCATGAAAGTTCGTCGCAATATCCATGAATAAGTTATTATAACTTGGTCGAGATTTTCATCACTATTGCCACGAAAGTTCGTGGCAATAGCGACAAATATTTTGCCTATCTTAGTGGTTAGCGTTAATGGCTAGTTGATTATTTGATCTATATATACTTGACTTTAAGAAACTTTGCAACACAATTGTTATAGTTACGACATTGTTCTTGGCTTTTGTTTGAGCTGTTTATTTTTTCCGTCACGCACCAGTTGAACAAATCCAATTCTCGAACTACATAGCTCGGATTTTGAACTTGTAATGTTAGTATGTTTTTTTTTATTGATGTACTCATTTAACTTGTAAATTTTTGTTCAAATGTCCAAATTTCATGTAGCTTGTTTTTTCCTTGATAATATATTATATGTGTAGTACCATATTTCATGTCTTTGGTTTTTGGATCTAGTTAGTATATTCTATGGAAAAGGGTATGTGGATTCCATAATATTCTAGGTTTATGGAATCCACATACCATTTTCCCTTCATTTGTAGCTATAATGTCTCTCTCTCTTTTCATTGATAAAGATATGGAATTTCTCTTGAAACTCAATCGTGATCGGTGAAATGATAGTAATTGATTGTCATTTTCTTCTCTCTTTTATTTTTAAGAACTAACAAAAAAAACACCAACAAAGCTTGATTGAAGCTTTGATACCACTTGTTACATCCCTAGTACCCAAATGGGACCACACTTGCATAAATTGAAAATAATATAACCGTGAAAATAATAGTTGCGATACTTGCACACCTAATGTTTGGTTAGCACTTAGTAATTCAATTAAATGAAGGAAGAAATCTCCATGTATAAAATATTGAAGTTGATTGTTATATTGATAAATGATAAGTTATGGTATATATAATATAGGGAGGAAACTCATGTTTATAAAAACAAGATACATAAACACTAACCATAAACTTATGTTAGGTATATATGTCGTTATTATATAAAGAAAACATTTGTACTCATATGACCTTTTTATAAATATGTTATCTATGTCGTGATTAGGCACATAACAAACACTTTTAACTAACCACCTTCAACCATCTTAGATTATGGTTAGCCACCTTTAACTTTATTGGCTTATGACTAAGCACCTTTAACAAATGAACTTATGATTATATACCATAGTCTTCCAATATAAATAAATTATATTTGTTTCAACTTTCTCAATAAAATCCACACACCCTTTTCTTATATGTGATGTTGTTTCTCTCAATTTTTTATAATCACACACAATTCTAGATGTAGTGATTAACTTTAGTTTGTAGCTGATGTAACTTGTTTATACACTATTAATAAGGATCAATATATAAAATATAAAAAATTCATGACAAAATCTAAGAGAAAATGATCAAATATACTAGTCAGAGAATGAAAAATGAGAACATGCCAAAGTGTCTTAGAAAATAAAACTGTTACCACTGTAAGTAGCATAAAATTGTGACCATTGTATGTAGATGCAAATAAACATGTCATAATTTAAACCAACCCAACCCAATTGTGGATGACAAGTGGTTGGTACTCTTTTTTTAGTGGTGAATTTCAAAGATTGGCATTTTGTCTACAAAACAACTTAGAGGCTAGTGTATGGTGTCGAGTGATTCAAGTTTGAGAAATTTTGACCACTTTCGTTAAATGGTGTGTAATTATTTTCCATGGTTATTCAGTACACACTACTCTATAATACAAATTGAAGCATATCTATCTTAATAGTTAATCGGTAATAAAAAAAAAAACATGTCAAAATGTCGTAGAATAATTGTGAGGATTGTAGGTCACTGTAAATAAACATATCATAATCGAAAGGAGTAGCTAAAATATAAAAATTTGACAAATTACTATTTGGTATGGTGTAGGTAAGACAATTACTTGTCAAGACAAGGATTTGTCACTATGAATGAAAATGACAAGAAGCTTGCTCGGTTAAGAGCGACATTAGAGGTGAGGGGCGATGGAAAATGTTATTTCCCTTGCTATGATTGCAAAGTCTTGCAAAAAAAAAGACTTTTTAATAACAACAGCTCAAAGACATTGTAGGGAGAAGGGGCATGCCGAAAGGGGTTATGAATATCGTCCCTTGGTAAGAGGATTCAATATATAGATGGTGCCCCCAAAATGTTGACCTCCAGAGAGTTATTTGCCAAATACTAGCATAAATACTCCTTTACATGGTGATGAACTTCGAGATCAGAATATTGAAGCTGCTAATCAAGTTATTCATGATGATATGGATGGAGATAACATTAGTGATTCAAATCAGGAAGATGAGATACATAGATTGATCCAAGACACATTTGCTCCAATGGATGAGGACAACCAGGCTGATAGTCATGATGCTAATCCTCTACTCGAAAATTCATGTCAACCTCTTTATGAAGGCTCAACAACAAATATTTTATATGCTATATTGTTGTTGGTGAACCTGAAGGTTTTGAATGGTTTATCAAACACATGTCTCACATAGATACTAAGGTATTTAATTTGTTAATTATTTATGCATGCACGTTCACAAATACTTAAAAGGTTCAATTTTTTCCTATATTGCTATTGTTTTCTAATTTGTAAATTAGTATATTGGATGAGATATTGATGATTAATATTGTTTACATTGACTTATTGTTTAGAATTTTGTAGATTCTTACGTGAAGTTCTATTACCGATGTAAATAATTTTACCATGCACATATTGAGAAATATCTGTGATTATGATGAACAGGACGAGTTTAGCTTCGTGGAGATGGCTTCGGGAGCCAAACAAAAGGTCGGAGGAAAGGTTACGGGCTATGCCCTTAACCTGGGAGAGTTTATCACGAGGGTCAACTTGTACGTCACGATCTTAGGATCTTATGACGTCGTGATCAGCATGGATTAGTTGGAATCGCATGAGGCGATACTCAACTGTAAGACGAAACGGTTGAGCTTAGTTGATGATGAAGGACAGAGATGTGTGATAGTAGCACGGAACCAGGGAGTATCTCTGAGGTTCGTCTCTTCCTTACAGTTACAGAAGAGTATGCGCAAGGAGTGCAAGCTTTATGTGATCCTTGTGCTAAATGAAAAGGGAGTAGCAGAAGGTCTAGAACACCTTCCGGTGGTGAAGGAGTTTGCAGACGTATTTCCAGAGGAGTTTCCTGGGATGCTGCCAGAAAGAAAATTGGAGTTTACCATAGACCTGAAACTGGGGACTGAACCGATAGCGAGAACGCCTTATCGGATGTCGACCCTGGAGTTGCAAGAGTTAGAAATGAAACTGAAGGAGTTGCTAGACCTGGGATTGATACGTCCTAGTGTGTCACCGTGGGGTGCACCGGTTATTTTCATTCGAAAGAAGGATGGATCATGGAGGCTTTGCATTGACTACCATCAACTGAACAAGGCTACGATCAAGAATCAGTACCCCTTACCAAGAATTGACGATCTGTTCGATCAAATGAAGGGTGCGACAGTGTTCTCTAAGATCGATTTGCGATCAGGGTATCACCAGTTACGGATCAAGGAGGATGACGTCCCTAAGACCGCTTTTGAGACAAGATTTGAACATTACGAATTTACTGTTTTACCGTTTGGACTTACAAACGCCCAAGGGGTATTTATGAGCTTGATGAACGGGGTGTTCCACGAGTACTTGGACAAGTTCATCCAAGTATTCATCGACGATATTTTGATCTACTCTCGGACGACGGAGGAGCATGACGAGCACTTGCGCTTGGTACTACAATGTTTATGAGAACACAAATTATATGGGAAGTTGTCCAAATGCTCTTTTTATCAATCAAGGATTCACTACTTAGGGCATGTCATCTCCGGTGAAGGTATCGTCGTGGATCCAGCCAAGGTTGAGGCTATTATGGACTGGCCTACGCCGACGAATGTCACAGAAGTGCGTAGTTTTATGGGTTTGGCCAGATACTACCGATGGTTTGTCGAGGGATTTTCAAAGATAGCAAATCCGATCACGGAACTGCAGAAGAAAAGCAAGAAGTTTGTTTGGACAAAGAAATGCGCGGAAGCATTTCGGAGGCTTAAAGAGTTGTTGACGACCGCGTCGATACTAAAAGTCCTTGACATGGACATAGACTTCTTGGTATGCACTGATGCATCCAAGGAAGGTTTAGGTGGAGTCTTGATGCAAGACGGACGAGTGATTGCTTACATTTAGAGGAAATTAAGAAGGCATGAGGAAAACTACGCGACGCATGATTTGGAGTTATTAGCCATCATATATGCCTTAAAGGTATGGAGACACTACCTGGTTGGACGAAAATTTGAATTAAGGACTGATCATTCTGGATTACAACACATTTTTATGCAAAGCGACCTGAACGCGCGACAACGATGTTGGTCGAAATTGCTTAGCGAGTACGACTTCGAGATTACTTACATAAAGGGAACAATGAACCGAGTGGCGGATGCATTGAGTCGGAGGCCATGCATCTTTTCGGTGTTGCCTCTTCAAACGAATCTACGTGAGAAGATTCTCACTTTACAGCGTGACGATGACTGGTACAAAGAAGTCGAGGATTTTATCGGACAAAACACTATGATGGTACCACGATTTGAGGGATTTTCATTTGATAGCGATGGTTTATTGAGGTTTAGAGGTCAGATTTACGTACCGCCAAACAACGAGTTGAGGATGTTGATCCTGAGCGAGGCTTATAGAGCAGTTTACATGGCTCACCCGTGAGTTACGAAGATGAGGGCAGACCTTAAGCCCTTGTTCTTCTGGAAAGGAATGAAGGCCAACATAGTCAACTTTGTGGTTAGATGTCTCGAGTGTCAGCAGGTAAAGGCTGAACATAGACACTCGACAGGATTACTTCAACCGCATGTTATTCCGGAATCGAAATGGGAAGTTATTTTGATGGATTTTATTGTTGGATTGCCACTGACGGCAAGGAGACACGACTCGATTTTTGTAGTAGTAGACACTCTGACGAAGAGTGCTCACTTTATTCCGGTGTGTACGACGTATCAGGCACCTGACATAGCGAGAGTTTCATCAGTGATATTTTGAGGCTGCATGGCGTTCCTAAGAGGATTATATCCGATCGAGGATTGGTGTTTACCAGACGATTTTGGACGAGTTTCCAAGAGGCCTTAGGAACTCAACTTAATTTTAGTACTGCATATCACCTAGAGACTGACGGACAGACAGAACGTATGAACCAAACCTTGGAAGACATGTTGCGCATGTACGTGATGGACCAACAAAATCATTGGGAGGAATTATTGCCTCTCGTAGAGTTCGCTTACAACAACAGTTACCAAAGCACCATTAAGATGGCGCCTTTTGATTTTCTTTATGGGCGACCGTGTCGGACGCCCTTGAATTGGGATCGGCTTGAGGATAGGGTCCTGGTGGGACCAGAAGCGATCCAAGAAATGGAAGAGCATATGAAAACCATACGACAAAGGATAAAAGAAGCGCAGGATCTACAGAAGAGTTATGCCGATGCGCACCGAGTCGACCGTAGTTACGAGGTCGGCAATCGAGTCTTCTTGCGGGTTAAACCGCGTAAGAGTTTGATCAAGTTTGGAAAGGGAGCTAAACTCTCTCCTAGGTTCGTGGGACCTTTCGAGATTGTGGAGAGAAAGGGGCTTGTGGCCTATCGACTAGCCTTGCTTGATTCGTTGAGGCGTATGCACGATGTTTTTCATGTATCTGTTTTGAGACATTATATTAGTGATCCGACACACGTGATTGACATGAGTTCTTTGCAGGTATCGGATGAGGGAGCGCTCACGGCTGAGCCAGTCCACATTTTAGATCATCGCGTTCGACAGTTACGGCGTCGAATGGTAGAATAGGTCAAGGTCCAGTGGGACAGTTATAGTCCACACTCGGCGACCTGGGAGGATGCATATGATATGCGCTAGCAGTTTCCATTTTTGTTTGATAGATAGACTTATGATACTGTGGTACTTATGATATTGTGGTACTTTTATTTCAGCATTTATACTAAGAAACTTCAGGACGAAGTTTAGACCAAGAGGGGGTGTATGTAACATATCGCTCTAGCGCACTGACAAAACTTATTCTTTGAGGACACTTGCTCGCAAGTGATCTGGATTTTTATGATGACAAACCACTTATCCTTGATGATGATGCGTTATGATTGATGACAGGATGTTTTACTATTGATGTATACAGGTGCTATTGACTCAGTTTACTTGAGTGTGTAGGGTTTTTGGCCTGGAGGATGCAGAGGCATCGATGGAACCCTTGGACTCCGGATTGAGTCAGGGGGTGTGATATTGAGTTGATTTATTTACCATGATATTTATTGATTTGATGATATGTTGTTGACATGTTCTGACATGATGGTTGATGATGCAGGCTGACGATAGCTTGCCGACCAGACTCACATATGGAGTAAAGGGGCC
>ML794450.1:40882-64946 GCA_009831015.1 Picea engelmannii | reverse complement strand
GGATAAATTAATTGAAACCCAAGGTTTTTAAATATTAAAGAAGAAATAAAATTATTAAAGAGTGGGAGTATAAAAATTTAGGATTTTAAATATATATTGAAAAGACTATTAAGCGCTTTTATCATTTTGGGTTTAACAAAAATAAAAAATAAAATTTAAAATTTAAAATAATAATAAAAAGAGAGGAAAGAAAAAAATAGAAATAAGGAAACTTGGAATAAAGGAAACTTAATAATGGAAAGTAGGAGACATAGGGTAAAAAGAAAAAAGGAATCAGCAATTAAGGAGTTACTAAAAATCAACAGGTTCATTTTAGGAAAGTTATTTAAAGCATGAGAAGGGATCTAGGAACCCTAGGAGTAATTTAAGGAACGATTTTTGGGGGGGTGAGGGATTTGAGTCTTTTAATTATTAAAAAGAAATTAATTTTTTGAGAACCATAGGGATGAGTGACACTTGGACGGCAAAGAACTTTTAGAGGTTTGTCATTAAAAATTAATTTAATAATAATTTAGGAAAGTAGATGGGTCTCAAATTTCTATAAAAGAAGGGGAAAAGAAGGAAGAAGGGATGAACGGTTAGCGTAACGTTACGCTGCCGAATTGTGGCTTGACGGATTTCTTGTGAGGAGTTGGTTTTATCTCAGTTGTGTTGGAGTGGTAGCTCAGTCATGGAGGCGAGCTGAGAAGCTAGTCTTATCTTTGGTTCTTGTGTGGCCCCTTTGTGGCTCGGGGGGCTAAAGGGGAAGCAGAGTACCCCTAGCATTTGGCTGGGAGGTATCAGTGAGTCCTCTATGGTCGGCGAGCAAGAGGAGTACGGAGAGCGGGACGTGACACGAAGTGCGGGACGTCAATCCGAAGGGAGGGGCGACAAGGCACAGGTACGCTTTTCATCTGTATGGTAGAAGGAGTGGTTTATCATGATGTTCTGAAATTTATGATATTGATATTATAGTATTCTGGAAATTGTTTGTAATCAATACCATTTGCATTCTGGATATTGTCTATAATGTTATCACTTGCCTGCTGGAATTTGCCGAAATTGATATTGTGGTATTCTGGATTGATCTGTGTTTTAAATGCCTTAATGCTCTATGTCTTTACTGATATTTGGGGCGTATTGATCTGCGTCTAAAACACTTTAATGTTCTGCGTTTTTACCACTAGTTATGGGGCACCTTTGCATACTGTATTATTGGCGGGTTTTTTTTACCACTGTTTGGCATCCGTTTATTGGCGTTTTTACTGTTATGGGGCGTACATGTATACTGATGAATGGGGCATTTCTATCTGCGTTTTCAATGGTTAGTGGTCTGCGTCTTGCTGCCATCTTGGGCATATTTTTTTTAGCATTCATTGCATTGTGCTGGCGTAGAAGGATCTGCGTTTGACCATGTTTTTTTTTCATTTTGATTGGGGCGTTTTCCACTGTGTATTGGGGCAGTCAAAAGCTGCGTTTTAATTGAGCAATGTCATCCTCATGCAAACTAAACGCATTTCCATTCTCTTTACCTTCCAATTTAGTTACTGGAGGTCTGCATTAAAATGTTTTACTGTTGTTGTCATAATGGTCGGCGTTTTGATCTGCATTCACTGTATAATGGACTTCGTTTTTAATAGAATAATGGTTTGCGTTTAATGTTTCACTGTTTGCTGTCATTGCTGGGGCGAATTCCTCTCGGTGGGTGAATGGGGAAAGGACCTTCGAACTAACTCCTGTACCCGTCAAAAACTCAGTGTCTTACCTTAAATTCTCTCTGCGTGGTTGGGGGAAATGGTAGTCCTGTTGTGTCTCTTGCCAAAACGTTTCTTTTATGTTTAAAACCTCTGCGTTAATGGCGTTACACTGTGCGCGTGTCTGCGTTCTCATTCGGACTGAGCCACCTCACATTTGCGTTTTCGTATGGGGTCTGCTTTTTTTTTTCTTTCTGCAGGGCTTTATTACCTTTGTGTTGAGTCTGCGTTTTTCCTTCATGACTGGCTCTATTACCCATGCGTTCACTTGTCATAATTGAATCCAGTTGTCCGAATTATGGATTATTTCTAATTGTCGGAATGACTGCGCATGCCCAAGCTCTGACAGCCACCTAATCCTTGTAAACCAAACCTACAACAGCTTCCTTGATTGTTGAAATTCGTACCTTTTGACAACTGTCTTATACCACAAAATTTAAATGTTTTCCTTTTTTTTGGGTATGGAACGAATAAACGGGTTACTGTTCTATTTTGGGGATTCGCTTTAATTTATGTCATTGTGATGCATGACCTGGGCACTATCTTCCCATGCTATCTTAATCTGGAAGAAGCGATATGGTCATTATGGTTGAGGCGAGTTGATTGCGCAGGGTAGCATTAAGGTACTGGGATTGGGAGTTACGCAGTCAGGGGATTATGTCGCCTTGTTGTTTTAAAATAAAAACAAAAAACACATAAAAATGCCCTTCATTTTAATCAATTGAGACTGACAGTCTACTTCCTTGCGGCCTCAATCATTGTTTGCCCTTGAATTAATTAAAGGCTAGCGACACCAAGTATATATATAATCACTACGTTATTATATATATCGTGATTTAAATGCTTTGGTTTTTATTATTGGCATTTTAAAACAGGGATATTTGGTACCATGTTCTTATTAATATTGTATATTTACACTTGGTCTTTTTAATTGTCGTTGTTGTTGTCTAATTACACTGCAGTTATGGTGTCATCTTGTTATTTTTAGAAATCTGATGTCATTCATATATAAGGGTTATTTTATATGTTGAACTGAAGGTTGGTATTTTTAGAGATGATGTGATTGTCAATATGATGATTTGTTTATTTAAAACATGATGTTATTCATAATTATGATGTTATTTATATATTGGAGTTTATGGTTATAAGTATTATACACCTGGGGTTATTCAAATTGATGTCACCTGTAGTTATGAGGTAACTCCATATACTGACATCTTTAATTGATGGATATCTTAATTTATTGCAAATTGTAAGGTGGATAGTTGTCATTGTCATTTTAAACTTTATCATATTATAAGATTGCCCTTTTAAATTATGGGTATATTGTACTTTCAAATGATGATTCCTATAATCATGATGCTATTTCCATTTAGTGACCTCTTTAATTAATTGCTATTTTAATTATTGTTATTTAAAAATTGATAGTTGCCACATCCAATAATGCCCTTTTTACTTTTGTCATTAAATTTTATTATTTTAGATTGCCATTTTAATTTATGGTGTATGTTGTTGTTTTCCAATTGATATTACCTATAAGTATGATGTCATTTTTAGTGCATTACTATTGGACCTTAGTGAATGATTTAATCTTGTAAGGTCATTATGAATTTAGCGGTTGTAGCATATAAGAGGTATGATAATTGTAAAATCATGGTCTGGATTGTGACATAAATGATAGATGGTTAATATTTCATGACAAAGTTATTGTAACTTTTAATTATTGCTAATAACATACGCGGTGCAATAACCTGGAATTACGTAACATAATTACCCAAGTTAGTATATCGGGGTGGTTGTTCTTTAGATATTGTGAACTTGAGTGTTCGTTGTCAGAGTCCTTGTCACGCGCCTTCCGTAAGGGGTGCAATCGTACTTCTTATTTATGTTGTACTTGATTGTATTCAGTTGGTTGCTTGGTCGGATGTCGGGCGAGATATAGTCACCCCCGGGTAGCCTTAGGAGTCATGACTGTGTGTGTGATTCTTCTGTATAAGGAACCCAGTGCTGTATCAAGAGTCTCGGGCCCTTTAAAGGCAGGGTTTCCACTCTTGCGACACCCCTGACAAAGATTACTAGTTTATGCCTGAGCAGTCGGCCAGGAGCCTGTCTAATCTTCTTTCGAGAAGACATAAGACTAAAAGCCCTGCTTTTCTGTGCAGAAATAGTAAACTCTACTGTTGGATTCTTCCATCCGTGATTGTACTGTGCTTAACACCTGTTGTCATTTTCTGCACCCAGCTGCTAGTTGTACGCCTCATGTCTAGGGGCGTTTATTGCTTGTTGTCATTGTAATACGTCGGGGTCGTCTTGTTGTGTTCGTCTTGCTTGCGTCTTGTTCTAGATCGGGTTACTAGTTTCTGCCTGAGCAGTTGGCTAGGAGCCTGTCTAATCTTCTTTCGAGAAGACATAAGACTAAACGCCCTGCTTTCCTGTGTAGAAATAGTAACCCTAACACCCTGGATTCTTCCCTCTGTGTCCTCACTCTGCACCCAAGTATGTCTTAATGTATGTGTTGTGCGTCGTCTGCCTATGGTCGTAATTGTTGCAGTTTCTCTTTGAGTGCCTTCAGTCTTCTTGTGCTGAACTTCGTGGTTGCGTCTTGTTGGTTGTCGAGTGGCGTCGTACAGTTAAGTGTGTTGTTAATTCTACCCGCGCGCACACACCTTAAAGAAAAATAATAATAATAATAATAATAATAATAATTGCACCTGTTACGAGAATGGTTGTCGTAACGAGGAGGTCGTTACATTTGTCTTCTACTTGCCTAACATTACCCTAATCCACATGGCACACCTTGTAGTTTTACCTTACACTAATTTTCAAGGCATAGGGGTCTTCACATGTACCATGGGATATATAGGCCTACTTGATGGAGGATTCCCTCACAACAACAATGTATTGGCCTACATTGCAAAGACCCTCATATTACCCCTATATAATTTCTTGCATTGCTCATTCTTGGCATCTTGCTATTATTCACATCGTATGGATAGAAGTTCCTATAAGGTGAGGTAAAATGTATAGAATATCCTTTTTTCATAAATTATCTAGCATTCATTCTTTGGTTACCAATTCCCTTCAATCCTCCCTAGTTCATTATAAATCCCTCTAGGATCACCATCAAGGCTTTGTCTAGTTTCAAATTGGTGACTAACTTTGGTTGTATATGGACAAACAATGTTGTAAGGGGTAGCATCATAAAAAAATCAAGCCTATTTTCTATTGTCCCTATATTTTTCTTAAATATATTAATGAAAATGGTTGTCATTAGTATTTTCCTTCCTTGCTAGACGTCCATAATATCATTTATGTCAATCATCTCAAGCTATATGAGCCATCTATTCTAGAAGAGGAAGTTCAAGTCTTCCACTTAGCAGATAATATCCATACACTAGTGGACCTGCACACCTGCTACACTTATCATCAATGAATTACTTCCTATCTTGTTGAATGCCAAGGTCACCATCCCACTTAGGACAAATCACCATCTTAAGTTGTTTTTAAAAAGAACTTCTTGCATCTTGTTGAGAAAGTGGAGCCACTCTCTACTAAAACATGGAGGAAATAACATGCCACATTTGCATGTTATAATTAATTAATATTGATAATTCATTGTACAAGTAAATAAATGCATGTAGAACCTAGAACATGGTGCACTTTTGGTTTATCTTAATGTTAAGGGTAACTAAAGTTCACTATCAAAATTGATCCTTTGAAAAAGCACATAAAGATATTTCTATACCATATTACAATGTAATATGGTATTACCATATCTCATGTAGTTTTTTTTTTTAAAGGAACTTAAAGGAAGCATCGCAATATTGATGATAGTTTGTCGCAAGGCTATTTTTTTTTTGGAACAAGCGTGGAAATAACGACGAAAGTTTGTCACATTTTTCAATGGTTTTTCATCACATTTGCATCGTAAGTTTTGTCTCTGCCATCAATTTTCGTCGCTATTTCCACGCTTTTGCTTCACAACTTTCCATTGTTTTTTTAACATTGCCATGGTTTATCGTCCCTGTTGCGACGAAGTTTTTTCTGTATTGTGACGATTTATAAGGTAAACCTATCTTGATGGTGATGACACGTGGAGGGATAACCTTTTCGATGTTTCCACGAACACCTGGTTCTTGGATATAACGACACAAAATAGTCTTTGCTTTCATGGAAATTGTGACGAATAAGTGTGGCAATAGCAACGAAAAACCGTGGGAAATTTGGTCATATGTAATAGTGGGTTATTATTATTGGAGATTTAAAATATGGATATTTCACTATTTTGTTTCTTATATTCAAATTCAAAATATATTATTTTGGTTCATATTGTTATGATTGGAGATTTCTTTTTCTTTTCATATTCAAATTCAGAATATATTGTCTTGGTTCAGATTATTATGATTGGAGATTTACAATATGGATATTTCATTGTTTTGTTTCTTATATTCAAATTCAAAATATATTATCGTGATTCATATTATTATGATTGGAGATTTGTTTTTCTTTTTATATTCAAATTCAGAATATATTGTCTTGGTTCAGGTTATTATGATTGGAGATTTAAAATATGGATATTTTACTGTTTTGTTTCTTATATTCAAATTCATAATATATTATTTTGGTTCATATTATTATGATTGGAGACTTGTTTTTCTTTTTATATTCAAATTCATAATATATTAAAATTCTAAGATAAATTTGAAGAATTTTCTTATTAGGGTTATTTCCATACATTGTAACAAATATTACAATTCCTTATCCTAAATATTGTTTCCCTTTTATTCATTTACAAGATTTACATGCTAGCTTAATTACACTCAATGTTATCACCTAAGATTTGGGGAAACCTATACAATCTTTGACTTCATGGAGATTGACATCTCGTAAAAATAAATAAAACCCCCTTGACTATTTTTTTACCATGACTCTTAACAATCATACTAGTTTCCTTTAAAATGTGATAAAAATTATTAAATAATTAAAATAGCACTAGAGTCATGGTTATTATATGGAGAAAAATCATTTACTAGGAAACAAAATCATATCGTTAGTAGCTTGTAAAAACCTGAGACATATAGGTTAATACAATGCAAAGAAAAAAAAAGATTTTTTTGTCTTTCCTGGAGAATACATGTTGGATGATTCATGCCGATGAGTGAATACTCAACATTGCAACAACTATAATAGCCTCAAGTATTAAATATTTTATTGAATAATTTTCAATTATGGAAATTTGCACTTGATTTTATCAAGACATTTAATTGTTATTATTTAAATTATTGTGCTAGAATTTGACTTGCCAATTATCCTCTTTTGATGGACAAATGTAAGAGACAAAAAAAACTATTTAATAAATGTAGGATGGAATAACCATGTTAAAAATAGTCGACTATGACTCCATGAGTGAGGAACATATTTGAGTTAACTCGGAGATGGATTTAACAAGTGTCAGAAGTGGATTTCTTGTATATTTTAACCTTGTACAGTATTTTACTGCATACAGATTTTCAATTAAAAAAAGAAAAGATATAATGGAAAATACACACATTACACAAAGATTTTTCCCCTGGAAAACCAAAATATTCTATATTCATTCACACCATACATTGTTTACAAAAAAATATACATACAGGATCCAGCAACATCCAAAACCCTAATCCAATGGCCTGGATTACTCAAAAACCCTAATCCCTTAACCAAAAATAGAAAACCATTGGAAAAAAAACATGTGCCAAAAAATCGCCCAACAATGGACATGAAAATCAAGGTGACATGAAAAACGAGGCAAAAAGGATTGACGCATTTCCCAAGGAAAACCTTTTTGTGGGGTCATAGCCCTCGAACCCCCACGCAGGGGGGATATCTCTCCCCTGCGACCCCTGAAGTGGGGGCCTAGCGCCCCCCCTCAATGTAGTAGACACTGGAGATAGTAGTGCAAAGAATATAACACATACCCAACATTCTCCCACTTATTGTTTTCTTTGCATACTGGTGGTTACAGGGTTACATAGTCAACAATCCAAGGAAACATTTCCCATGGATCCTCTACACCAAGAGAAATTCTCAGTTCTCACAAATTTTGTTAACAAA
Source organism: Picea engelmannii (assembly GCA_009831015.1). Classification (NCBI taxonomy): domain Eukaryota; kingdom Viridiplantae; phylum Streptophyta; class Pinopsida; order Pinales; family Pinaceae; genus Picea; species Picea engelmannii. The sequence continues at coordinate 57,120 of ML794450.1, read as the reverse complement.
CTTGCAAAATTATTCCAAGTGTCGACCTTCATCAACAACACTTTCTTTTCTTCAACCATGTCTCTCACAAAGTGATATTAAACATCAATGTGCTTTGTCTTTGAATGATAAGTCTGGTTCTTCACCAGAAAAATTTCACTCTCACTATCACAATCTATCCTTACAGCTTGATGTACCAACCCAACACCTGAAAATAATCTATGTAAGCATATTGCTTCCTTTCTTGCATGATTGGTTTCCATGTATTCATCTTGTGTAGTTGAAAGTGCCACTACAGACTATCTTTGGCTCATCCAACTGATTTCTCTTCCAAATAGGTTAAACACATACCCTCTTGTAGATCTCCTATGATCCAGATCTCCATCCCAGTCTACATCCACAAAGCCATGTATGTCCAACACTTTGTCCAATCCTGGCCTTTCTTGGTAGCACAATCCATAACCAGTAGTGCCATTCAAGTACATGAAAACTGTCATTAATGTTCTCCAATACTCCTTTCCTCGTTTTGACATATACCTGCTCAAAAATCACATTTCATTTCAATGTCCAGTCTAGTACAGACCATTGCATACATCAAACTTCCAATTGCACTTTCATATGGAACACGATATGTGTACTCCTCCTCTTCTTGTTTCTTGGGACACCGATCCATAGATAAATTTACACCAACATGAATAGGGACCTTGACTGGTTTACATTCCTGCATATTAAACCTATGCAATATTGTCTCGACATATTTTCTCTTATTTAACCAAAGTTTCCTCTTTTCCCATCTCTTTTAATTTCCATGCCCAAAATGAAATTTGCAGCACCGATATCCTTCATGTCAAATTTAGAGGACAAATGAGTTTTCACATCCTGGATAATCTCCTTGTTGTTTCCTATCAACGACATGTCATCCACATACAAGACAAAATAAATCAAATGATCACCAATTAATTTAAAATGCACACAATGACCATCTTCGCTTCTTGTGAAGCTAAGTCCCAACATATAAGTATCAAATTTTTGATACCACATCATTGGTGAATGTTTTAAACCATACAATGACTTTTTCAACTTCCATACCAGCTCCTTATTTCCCTTCAAAGCAAATCCTTCTGGGTGATTCATATAGATTTCTTCTTCCAAATCCCCATGTAGGAATGATATCTTCACATCCATCTGTTCTAATTCAAAATTAAATGCAACAAAAACAGATAACATAAATCTAATAGAAGTTAACTTGACAACAGAAGAAAAAATCTCACCAAAATCAATTCCCTCAACCTGGGAATAACCCTTTGCTACTAATTGAGCTTTGTATTTATCCACTTTTCCTTCTGCATTCAACTTCTTTCTAAATACCCATTTGCTTCCAATGGGATTTCTTTCAGTCGACAACTCCAATAAATACCAAGCCTCATTCTTATCTAAGGATGTCATTTCTTCAACCATGGCCTTTTTCCAGAGTTTTCTATCCTCTGAATCAACTTCCTCCCTAAAAATTCTACGATCATCATCAACAATGTTAAATTTAGAGTTGTTACTAATTTATTTCCAATTTACTAGACAACAATAGCATAAGCACGATCACTGAGAGAAACACAATCAAAAGATACACATCATTTTATCTTGGGAAACCCTCATGGGGGAGAAAATATTGATGTTTGGAAAACATCAGGAAGGCATTCTCTTAGAATGATAATTAATAATATGATTATTGATTATTAAATATCATATATAATAAAGTAAATGATAATAATAAATAGTTATCTCTTATTCAAGGGACGCATGCTTTCATGGATGGTCACCATATGCTCCCTATATATGGAACACTCATCACTGTAATAATATATCAATCATATCTCATATGACAAAAACCAACATGGTATCAGAGCAGGATTGAGTTGACTCCCTCAGGGGAGGGGCCAGGTAAATATAAAAAAAATCAACTTGTAGAAGTAAATATGTGACAGATTTTTTTTAAGACACTACTGAGATGAAATCTTGACGACGGATCCATTTCAACAGTGAAGCAATCAATTTTACTACTTCACCTATGCCATGATCAACTTATACAAATATATGTATATGTAAATTTCAAATTAAAACATCTAAATCACGATCACACGTTGCATCCTCTTGTCTGCAAAGGTTCCAATGATTTCACATATGCTTGTAAAGTGAGAAATTTGGTATCAGATCTGGCCTGAAAATATTTCGACACGGTGTAAATGTTGGCCCTGTGAGTCTCTATGAGAAATAGGAATGTGTAATGTATGCATGTGATAAGCAATGGAACGTGGACAGAAACCAAGTGAAATGTATCCATGGATCTTTTAGTGTGGATGAGCATGGTGATAACTAACTCAAAATTCCTCAAATTATATGCTTTTATTATGGATGAGTATGGCGATAACCAACTCAAAATTACACACATAATATTAATTAACCTTGAAAATGAACATGTTGCATGAATAATGGACCTCTCTTCCTACATATGGACAGTGAGTTCAGCAAGGTTGTCTTCAGACGTATGGACAGTGAGTTCAACAAGGCTTATAGTTGAATCTCGGTTGAATATGGGTGTTGTCAGTGCATAAAATTCAAATAGAAATGGAATTAAAAACATAAATAAAATAAGGTTAACATTGACCATTCAAGACACATATAACTACATAGAACTTTTAGGGTTTTTGAAGTACCTGTGAGACAAGTCGGTTCATATTTGTGTATGTGGGAAATTCAATGTCCAAAGAACGATGAAAAAATCCGTAAATCATTTCATTATAGAGGAGAATGGCCACATCAGTGTGTTCCAAGAGAGAGTGGAGGAGCCAGTTCCACAGAGAGCAGTCTCAAAGGAGGGAATTTGATGACAGAGTAGAGAAGATACTCTCATTCTTAGTGCTTAGAAGTTATAGAGTCCCAAAGGGAGAAGTTACAGAATCCCAGAGGAAGTAGCTGCAGAGAGAGTGTAGGACCTTCTCTCAAAGCAAAGAGACAGATAATGCTTTGTAGTAAGAACCCTAATCCAACTTATGATTTGAGAAGACTAAGTTGTAGTAGAGAAAGTGTACCAATATGGTAAAGTTGGATATGTCTCAGAAGATGAAGAATTGTTGAGAAGATATACAATTCTGACTAGGAAGAGAGTGCAGTTGACAGAAAGTGCACCAGAGGGTGTCACCTAAGCTTGAGATTAGTCAAGATTCGTGGAAGCAGACTTGTATAACACTCATTACTACAAAGGTAGAATATATCATAGCCAATTACGTAAGTCATGGAAGAAATGAGGCTTCAAAGGCTTCTCACAATATTTCATCCAAGAAATGGTGTAGATGAAGCAACTAGGCTTCAACACACAGATGAGAAAGATGGTGTAGACTTCATCCTGACATGCCTCATATGGTCAGATGAATGAACCAAGACATTTGTTTCACAAGGAAACCTCGATATGTCTTGTGAGACATTGAGTCCATGAGGGAACCTTGATATGTATTAGACATTGGTTTCATGAGGAAACCTTTATATGTCAAATAAGGTCCAAGATGACATTCCCTTTCAGAGGGAGACAATTGAGCCAATTGATCCCATTGATCCTGTAGCTCCAGTTAATGTTTCCATAGATATTGCAGTAGGTCGAAAGATACTTGCATGGGCTCGTCAAACTTTGTAGGAGGCAAAAGGACATGTAGCTCCTCAAGGTACCTTCTGAGAGAGAAAGATACCTTAGAGATATTCATGCTATGCCATAGCTATGAGCCACATCATTCATTTTGATCCTTCCTATTTTGAGGAGGAAACTAGTCATCCAGTATGGAGAGATGTCATGATGGAGGAGTATCAATACATCATGAAGAATGATCTATGGGATATTGTTCTGAGACCTTAAGGGAAGTTTGTAATTACTTCCAAATGGATCTACAATATCAAACCCACGGTTGACGGGAGCATCAAGAGGCACAAAACAAGATTTGTTTCTAGAGGATTCTCTCATGTGGAGGGAATAGATTATGAGGAGACATTTTCTCCTGTTGCTCGATACACTTCTATCTAGCTGATTATTTCCCCTGCAACATCCATGGGTTAGAGAGTACATAAAATGGATGTAAAGAAAACCTTTCTCAATGGAGAGATTGAGGAAAAATTATGCATCGAGCAACTAGATGGTTTCGTGATACATGAGAAGGAGTCTCATGTGTGAAGGTTGAACATGGCCTTGTATGGACTCAAGAAACCACCTCAAGCTTGGTATGCAAGGATTGATGGACACCTGATGATTTTTGGATTTCATAAAAAGTGTTTTTGATCCCAGCCATTACTAAAAGACTTCTAATGATGAGTCCCTAATTTTGGTCCTCTACATTGATGATTTATTCCTCACCGATACATAGATCCTTATTGTTGAATGCAAGTATGTGTTGGCCTCTAAGTTTGAGATGAAGGACCTTGGTATGATGCACTACTTCTTGGAAATAGAGGTGTGGAAGAGAAATGATGAGATATTCCTGAGTCAGGGGAAGTACATAGTTGATATATTGAAGAAGTTTGGGATGTTGATCTTGAAGCCCGTGGCTACACCAATGGTGACTAATATGAAGAAACTAAGTGTGTATTTTTCTGATTTTGACAAAATTGATCCGAATTTGTAAATCTATTTGATTGGATCATTGATGTATTTGGTTAACACCGGACCAAATATTTGATATGCAGTGAGTGCACTTAGCCAGTTTATGAGTCAGTTGAGATAGACACACTAGATTGTTGCAAGGCATGTGTTGAGATACCTGCGAGGCACAGTTGGACATTGTCTGAGATACACTTCCAGTATTGATATGATATGGCAAGAATATATTGACTCTGATTGGGCATGGAGTGCAGCAGAAAGAAAGAGAACCTTCAAGTGTTTCTTCACTTTGGTATGTTCCATTGTTTCCTAGTGTAGAAGGAAACAAACTTATGCGGATTTGAGCACAACAGAAGAAGATTACATTGAATTAAGTATGTCAGTACGTGAAGTAGTGTGGATTCTAAATCTCCTTGCATATTTATCCAAACATGTGTTGGATTCCATCATTGTTCATTATGGTAACCAAAGTTGTGTGAAGATCTCAAAGAATCTAGTGTTTCATGACAAATTGAACCACATTGAGATCAAGTACCATTACATATGAGACATGGTGTAGAGGAAGGATGTACTAGTGCTATACCTTCCTACATATGAGTAGGTTGTTGATGTTATTACCAAACTGGGACGAATTTCAAGTACTTCCATGACAAACTTGGTGTGGTAGAGAATGCCTCCCTCGCTGAGAGGGAGTGTTGATGTTTTCAGCTTCCTAAGACATTCTTTAGATCGTACTCCTTTGTGACTGAGTTGATTTGATCTGTGATGACACTTATCCGAGAAGGGATAAGTGGGACACTTGTTCGAGAAGGGATAAGTGTGTTTGGGCTTATATCTCAACTACCCTTGTGGAGGTCACATGAGGACACAACCCATGTGGAGAGCACATGAGGACATGTCAAGGGAGTTGACCCTTGAAGTCACACACTATGGGCGTTGACCCTAGTGTTTCTAGAGGGTGTAACATCTAGAAGTCCACATGGAAGTTCCAAGTGTGAAAAACATTCTCTAGATCGTACTCCTCTATGAATAAGTTGAGTTGATCTGTGATGACACTTATCCAAGAAGGGATAAGTGGGACACTTGTACGATAAGAGATAAGTGTGTTTGGGCTTATATCCCAATGCCCCTTTTGGAGATAAAATGAGGACACGTCCCATGTGGAGAGCACATGAGGACATGTCAAGGGAGTTGACCCTTGACATCACATACTACGGGAGTTGACCCTAGTGTTTCTGGAGGGTGTAGCCTCTAGAAGTCCACATGGGAGTGACATGTGTGAAAAACATTCTCTAGATCATACTCCTCTACGAATTAATTTGAGTTGATCTATGAGCACACTTATTCGAGAAGGGATGAGTGCATTTGGGCTTATAGCCCAACGTCCCATGTGGAGAGCACATGAGGACATGTCAAGGGAGTTGACCCTTGATGTCACACACTATGGGGAGTTGACCCTAAGTGTTCATAGAGGGATTAGCCTCTAGAAGTCCACATGGGAGTGTCATGTGTGACAAACCTTTTTCTACTATGGTGGTTGTGTACCATTGGTGGAGACTGTGTGTCTCTGGACAATAGTTGTGTACTACTATGGAAAAAAATACCTATCTAGCTAAGAGGGAGTGTTTATGTTTCGACATCGAGAAGAATTTATCCTAGGATAAATTTATCATAAAGGTGCACTTGTGGTAAATGGGCCCAGACTGTAACGGGCCTCCTTTTCGTTACGACAACAACTCCTTAACTAGTGCAAATTTTTTTATTTTATTTTTTTTATTTTATTTTTTTTTGTTTAAGGTGTGTGTGCGCGTGTAAAAAGGAACAGACACACTGGACTCTACATCGCCACCCAACAACCAACAAGACGCAACCATGATGATCACCGCAAGAAGACTTAAGGCACACAACAAGTACTGCAAGCAATAATGACCAAAGACATAAGGCGCACAATAAGTAATTGTAAGCAATAAACGACATGTTGGGTTAGGTACCGTATGAACACAAAGGGAAGAATCCATAGTAGTAGATTTTACTATTTCTGCACAGGAAAGCAGGGCATTTAATCTTAGTTCTCTGCTCCAGAGAGAGAGAAGGTCAGATAGGCTCCTGGCCGACTGCTCAGGAAGAAACTACTAATATTCGTCAGGTGTGTCGCAAGAGTGGAAACCCTACCTTTAAAGGGCCCGAGACTCTTGATACGGCACAGGATTCTCTACACAAAATAATCACACACAGACTTATATACTAGGCTACAATGAGGTGTCTATATCTCGCCCGACACGACTGACCCCCTATTCACATGACTCATCCAGGTACAACAATAAATAAACGCACGACCACAACCTCTATGGAAGGCGTAAGGAAGAAGAATTCAGACAATGCCCAAACAAGTTCAGCATTATATAAATGAAAAAGAAACCTCATTTACCAATTCATATACTCTATGATTCTTAGTTCAAGGAACCTCATACTTTATAAATCATCATTAACTAAAGGTTCAATAGAATTATTATAAGACCACAAAGCCATTATTTTCATATGATATCCGACACCAAAATTACATTTTATTTCATATGGTCATACATTACCCTTGCATAATTCAACGATATATTTCAATGGCATCACTCCTTACACATCACCATAACATTAATTTACAGTAAAGTACCAAGGCAATGTTACCGTAACTTTGCAAATTAGATATCAATCAACATTACAATTATAGGTTAACTAACCCTAACAGTACCTTTTATTCATTACAAGAACATCGTTGGACATAATTCAAGACTATATATTAAAAATTCATTACCCCATAATTTGCAACCACCACCTATTACAAAGGAGTTTCCTTCCTCAATTGAGTACATAAAGCAATTCCTTCTTTAATTGGAAACATAACGCAATTCCTCATTCCACAGTAATAAGCATGATAATTTATTATGATTAGTGAAATTACTACTTGCCCTACTATAATAATCAAAACTTAACCATTCCTACCATTCCTAACCTTATGATAATGGTAAATTAAAGGACATTATTATTAAGGGAAATGAAAGAAGGATACATTACTAAATAAAGAACCAAATAACATTCTAAATAAGAACTAATATAACATTGCTAAAATAAATGAAAACTAAAATATCATAAGGAGCAAGAACATTAAATTCAAGGCATAAGAGGATCATTAGGTGGATTCCAAGACACAATAGGAACAAGTCGAGGCCCATCATTCCATCGCCCTTATGTTACATTTAACCTTCAATTAGTCAACAAGGGTGTTACGTTTCATTGGTTATTAGTAATAAGGACACTACAATTATACTACCAAGACCTAACCATATCTCCTTGTTTATTGTAATAATATTCCAAATAAATTAGTCAAGGGTTTTACATGGTAAATGTCATTTATAACAATTGGAACTGCAAAACGAGACTGGAGAATGACCATAACGTTACTCTTGTATTAAGTAGATTTGCAAGTAAGAATAACCAGGATGTTACCCTTACGCCTTACAGTAATATTATAAATGCTGCCGAAATCATAAACCATAGGTACAATTACTATACCCTTACGTAAATCAAGGAAACATTTTAAGATATTCCTTCTCAAGTTACAACAACGTTAAACAGTAATGTACACTACACCATAATAAACTGGTTGGGGTTCGAAGTAACAGTGGAACTAAGTGTGACCAAGAAGCCAGGTAAAGTGTACATGTTAAACAATGGGAACGTTGGCACTGGGAGTGCATGCCCAAAAATCATGGGCCAAACGCCAGCACTTGCCGGAAATTGCGCATCCAAAGGGTCAGCCACCGGAATTCAACTATCGACCTAATCCTGATAGCGCAGGAAACATTCAAGGCCACTGAAGGCAGTACCTCATTGTGGGAGCCTGAGGGTAGTGACGTGGAAGTTCCAAGGCAGGAAGGATTCCCGTTGTTGGTGGCAGGTAGATACAATCTGAGGGGTGAGGATACACGATCATAATCCCTGCCACATACTGCAGAGGGAGACTACTCCACCCGAGGTGATGCGCCTGAAGGAGGTAAAGACCAGGACTGCCATTTCACAGCCCGCCGAAGGAGGGTAGGAACAGAAACAGTGAACCACGCCTGTGTGCGTGAGTAAGGAAAGGTGATAATCAGACATCAACACCAAGCTAAAATCGTAAGGTTGACAAAAACGAATGGAAGCAGAGGTTCCCGTAGTGACCACTGTCATCTGAGTTTCATTCCACATGAAATCGAGGTCAGGAAATTGCGGCCACAGAGTGCCAAAAATTAAGCGCAATACCGAATCATCCCCGCGAAATTTCAGAACAAGCTCAATAACTACAAAACTAAAAGCCAGGAGGGAGTCTTTTCTCAGGTAACGAAATTTCAATAGAGTGTGCCTCCACAAGTGTCTTTCGTGACTTGCACAGGGAGTTCATTGTTCAGGGGAGGGAGACATTGAGAGGATACACAGAGTGTATCAGAAATCAGGAACAAATTTCACCAGAAGCAGGTTATAAAACGAAAATGCCAGGGACTAAATTCATAGGTCAGAACTTAATTCCACCAGTTATAACACCCTCGCAATGGCCAGGAATTCCATTGCTATCCAGGGTTTCCCTTTCTAAGGTTTCCTTAATAAATAAATAAAAAATCTATGGCCACACCCCCTTCCCAGAATTTCCCCACATTAACACACCGTAATAATTATGTTGTGTTTACTTCGCTTCCATGTGCATATAGCCATGGATTAGATTCACTAGGAAAATTTATCGGACTCAACAATACACCTCGTTAATTATATACGACCTACAGGACACGAATTTGCCCGTATCTACTGCATATTCACTTCTCCATTACCTGGCTCCATGGGCATTTATCAAGCATCCTATCTATACTAGTAATTATTAATGACTGTAAATCAGTACATCATAAATTTAGATGCTAAAATACAACATCCAGGATAATGAAACGTGAAGAATAACGCAGGAACTTAAGGATCCCAACCAAAGAATAGTGAACCCAATCCAGAACACGGACCACAAGGATTTTAGGCAAACAATCGAACAGGCAAGAATTCAAGGTAGAATTTATCCAATTACAATCAAGGTACAGATCATGCATAATTTTCTAATGCATTTTACTTTACAAAATAAATGAGCTTACCTTTGCCTAATCGCCCACCTCGAAGGATGTCTATGCGTCATGCCGCTACCGCTCCGCGCCGCTCCTGCTCGCCAACCGTAGAGACTACACCGGTACCTCCCAGCCAATCGCTAGGGGTACTCTACTTCCCCCTTAGCCCCTCGAGCCGCAAAGGGGCCACACACTATCCAGATGGTAGATATAGCTTCCCAGCTCGCCTCGCAAGGTTGATCTACCACTCCAATACAAGCTGAGAAATTCCCAACTCCTCACAAGCAATCAGTCAAGTCATAAAATCGGCAGCGTAACGTTGCGCTCACTACCCATCCCCTTCTTCCTCCTCTTCTCTTTCTTTTATAGATTTTTTGAGACCCACCCTTGCCCTATTTCACATTTAATTTAAGTTTTAATCAAAACCCTCCAAAAATTCTTTTTCTTACAAGTGTCACTCAGCCCCCACGTTTCTCCAAAATTATTTTCTTAAATTTATTAAAAGGCTCATTTCCCTATTTTTATTATTCCCTTCTTTTTTTTTAAACCAAAAAGGTGAATGCGCTAATTACTCTTTTCATTTATTATTTATTTAATTATCTTTTGTTCTTTCACAAGTTAGGAAATAATTTCTTCCTTTCAAAATTTTAAACCATTAGTTTTAATTTAATTCTTACTCTCGTTATTTACCCCAATAATTTTATGAAGACATAACTATTACTTAAGTGGGTTTTTGTTTGAATTTTTATTTTTATGCTAGGGCCTTTTTCTTTAAGGTTACACTAAAATTTTTACCCTAGGAAGGTCTTAGGCTTAGGACTTAGATTCTAAGCTAGGAGACAATTGGTTAGGGATGTTTTTTAAGGATTTCTTAAGGCGTCAATGTCTTAGGGCCATCTAGGTTTGTTTCTTCATCATCATCAACGTGACGTGCCCTTCAGGATGCACTACGTGCTCCAAGGGTGCCACTCGCCTCGTTCATTTCTTTCGCACGACGTGCCCTTCAGGATGCACCACATGCTCCAAGGGTGCCACTCGCCAACTTGACTAATTGGTAGACATCTATAACCCCTGGAGTCAACACTCTGCCAGGTGAACTTGTGGGAGACTAAGGGCTCTAAGGAATAAGGCCTCCGCCTTATTGCGCACCCCTTAGAATCATCGTGAGCGACTCTCGCAGTCTTCCCTCACGACATTGTGGATCCTCTCGAACTAGGTAATCGTTAACCTACAGTTCCAGCCATGGCGAGAGTGCTAGTAGGTTGTGGCAGGGATGTTGTCCACACCTCTCCCTCAACCTCTCTGTAAATCATGTGTGGCCCCTTTACTCCATATGTGAGTCTAGTCGGCAAGCTATCGTCAGCCTACATCATCAACAATCATGTCATAGATGTCAACATCATATCATCAAATCAAATGAAATATCACAGTAAATAAATCAAGCCAATAGCACACTCCCTGACTCAATCCGGAGTCCAAGGGGGTTCCACCGATGCCTCTGCATCATCAAGGTCCAAAACCCTGCACACTCAATAAAATTGAGTCAATAGAACCTGTCTACATCAAATAGTAAAACCTCATGTCGTCTATAATAACACATCATAATCAAGTATAAATGTTTTAACAGCAGAAAATTCCACATCACTTGCGAGAAAGTGTCCTCAAAGAATAAATTTGTCAGTGCACTAGAGAGGGATGTTACATACACCCCCTCTTGGTCTAAAATTCGTCCCGAAGTTTCTCAGTATAAATGCCAAAATAAAAGTAACATAGTATCATAAGTCTATCTATCAAACAAAAATGGAAACTGCTGACGCATATCATATGCATCCTCCCAGGTCGCCGAGTGCGGACTATAATTGTCCCACTGGACCTTGACCTGATCTACCGTTCAACGTCGTAACTATCGAACGCGATGATCTAGGATGCAGACTGGCTCATCCATGAGCGCTCCCTCGTCCGATACCTGCAAGGAACTCATGTCAATCACGTGTGTAGGATCACTAACATACTGTCTCAGAACAGATACATGAAAAACATTGTGCATACGCCTCAAAGAATCAGGCAAGGCTAGTCGATAGGCCACGGGCCCCTTTCTCTCCACAATCTCGAAAGGTCCTACGAACCTAGGAGAGAGTTTAGATCCCTTTCCAAACTTGATCGAACTCTTATGTAGTTTAACCCGCAAGAAGACTTGATCGCCGACCTCGTAACTACAGTCGACTCGGTGCGCATCAGCATAACTCTTCTGTTGATCCTGCGCTTCTTTAATCCTTTGTCTTATGGTTTGCATTTTCTCTTCCATTTCTTGGATCGCTTCTGGTCCCACCAGGACCCTATCCTCCAGCCGATCCCAACTCAAGGGCATCCGACACGGTCGCCCATATAGAAACTCAAAAGGCGCCATCCTAATGGTGCTCTGGTAACGATTGTTGTAAGTGAACTCTACTAGAGGCAAGAATTCCTCCCAACGCTTTTGTTGGTCCATCACGTACATGCGCAACATGTCTTCCAAGGTTTGGTTTGTTCGTTCAGTCTTTCTGTCAGTCTTCGGGTGATACGCAGTACTAAAATTAAGTTGGGTTCCCAAGGCCTCTTGGAAACTCGTCCAAAATCGTCCAGTAAACACCAATCCTCGATTGAATATAATCTTCTTAGGCACGCCATGCAACCTCACAATCTCACTGATGAAAACTCTCGCTATGTCAGGTGCATGATATGTCATACGCACAGGAATAAAGTGAGCACTCTTCGTCAGAGTGTCTACTACTACAAAAATCGAGTCGTGTCTCCTTGCCATCAATGGCAATCCAACAATAAAATCCATCAAAATAACTTCCCATTTCGATTCTGGAATGGCATGTGGTTGAAGTAATCCTGTCGGGTGTCTATGTTCATCCTTTACCTACTGACACTCTAGACATCTAGCCACAAAGTTGACTATGTCAGCCTTCATTCCTTTCCAAAAGAATAAGGGTTTAAGGTCTGCCCTCATCTTCATGACTCTTGGGTGAGCCATGTAAACCGCTCTATGAGCCTCGCTCAGGATCAACATCCTCAACTCATTGTTTGGTGGTACGTAAATCCGACCTCTAAACCTCAATAACCCATCGCTATCAAAAGAAAATCCCTCATATCGTGGTACCATCATTGTGTTTTGTCCGATAAAATCCTCGACTTCCTTGTACCAGTCATCGTCATGCTGTAAAGTGAGAATCTTCTCACGTAGATTCATCTGAAGAGGCAACACCGAAAATATGCATGGCCTCCGACTCAAAGCATTTGCCACTCGGTTCACTGTTCCCTTTATGTAAATAATCTTGAAGTCGTACTCGCTAAGCAATTCCGACCAACGTCGTTGTCACGCGTTCAGGTCGCTTTGCATAAAAATGTGTTGTAGTCCACAATGATCGGTCCTTAATTTAAATTTTCGTCCAACAAGGTAGTGTCTCCAAACCTTCAAGGCATATACGATGGCTAAAAGCTCCAAATCGTGCGTCACGTAGTTCTCCTCATGCCTTCTCAGTTTCCTCAAAATGTAAGCAATCACTCATCCGTCTTGCATCAAGACTCCGCCTAAACCTTCCTTGGATGCGTCAGTGCATACCAAGAAGTCTGCATCCATGTCAGGGACCCTTAGTATCAGTGCTATTGTCAACAACTCTTTAAGCCTCCAAAAGGCTTCCGCGCATTTCTTCATCCAGACAAACTTCTTGTTTTTCTTCTGTAATTTCGTGATCAGATTTTCTATCTTCGAAAATCCCTCGACAAACCGTCAATAGTATCCTGCTAAACCAATAAAACTACGCACTTATGTGACATTGGTCGGTGGAGGTCATTCCATAATAGCCTCAACCTTGGCTGGATCCACGGCGATACCTTCGCCGGAGATGACATGCCCTAAGTAGTGAATGCTCGATTGGTAAAAAGAGCATTTGGACAACTTCCCATACAATTTGTGCTCTCGAAGGTACTGTAGTACCAAGAAAAAGTGCTCATCATGCTCCTCCATCGTCCGAGAGTAGATCAAGATGTTGTCAATGAATACTTGGATGAGCTTGTCCAAGTACTCGCGGAACACCCCGTTCATAAAACTCATGAATACCCCCAGGGCGTTTGTCAGTCCAAAAAGTAAAACAATAAACTCGTAATGTCCAAATCTCGTCTTGAAGGCGGTCTTAGGGACGTCATCCTCCTTGATATGTAACTAGTGATACCCTGATCGCAAATTGATCTTGGAGAAAACTGTCGTACCTTTCATTTGATCGAACAGATCATCAATTCTTGGTAAGGGATATTGATTCTTGATCGTAGCCTAGTTCAGTTGTCGGTAGTCAATGCAAAGCCTTCATGATCCGTCCTTCTTTCGTATGAAAATAACTAGTGCACCCCACGGTGACACACTAGGGCGTATCAGTCCCAGGTCCAACAACTCCTTTAGTTTCATTTTCAGCTCTTGTAACTCTAGGGTCGACATCCGATAAGGCGTTCTTGTTATCGGTTCGGTCCCCGGTTTCAGGTCTATGGTAAACTCTAGTTCCCTTTCCGGTGGCATCCCAGAAAACTCCTCTGGAAATATGTCCGCAAACTCCTTCACCACCGGAAGGTGTTCTAGACCTTCCGCTACTCCCTTCTCGTTTAGCGTGAGGATCGCATAAAGTTTTCACCCCTTGCGCATACTCTTCCGTAAGTGTAAGGAAGAGACGAACCATAGGGAAACTCCCTGGTTTCGTCCTACAATCACATGTCTCTATCCTTCGTCATCAACCAAGCTCAACCATTTCGTCTTACAGTTGAGTATCGCCTCATGCGATTCCAACCAATCCATACCAATCACGATGTCATAAGATCCTAAGATCGTGACGTACAATTTGACCCTCGTGACAAACTCTCCCAGGTTAAGGGCATAGCCCGTAACCTTTCCTCCAACCTTCTGTTTGGCTCCCAAATCCATATCCACAAAGCTAAACTCATCATATTCGACTGCCTTTACCTTAATCATTTTTAGCGCTACACCAGAAATGAAACTCTCAGTAGCACCGAGGTCTATCAAAATACTGAGGGTCTGGCCAGTGACAGTACCTGTTTTCTCAAGCATAGTCGGATGGTTCTCTGCCTGGCGTTTATTCACCGCTGCATGAATCCGATGGGCCTTGCCCATATCTCCCACTGTAGTGGGTCCAGCTGATTCGGACGCCCTGGTCCTCTCCACAGGACAGTCGCGCTGGTAGTGTGGCTCTCCACACGTCCAACACCCCTTCTTCAGTCGAGTAGTCCTGGTACCCGAAGTAGAAGATGACTGCCCACCAGCTTGAAACCCTGGTCTGTTCTGCTAAACATGCCTAAACTGTTGCTGCTACAGGCAACGTGGATGTTGGTGCTGTGGTCCTCGATAAGGTGTCCGCTGATGAGGTGGTGGTCATCGGGGTGTAGCAAAAGTGGATCCCCTTTGGAAGCCACGATATCCTGGCGTATATCTTGTTGGTGTCTGATACTGCGGCGTACCAGATGAACCCTACCCTGCTGGTCTCACTGGAGTCCTGGTCTGACCCCCACTGATAAGATCCTCCTCTGCTATGAGGGCCTTTTGGACAGCATCGTGCAAGGTTTGAGGCATCAATATCCTAACCTTTGCATGCAGGCTACCGTTAAGGCCAAACACGAACTGGTTGACCTTGAGCTCCTCAGTGTTAAGGTGCAGAGCATACCGGAGTAGCTCCATAAAACGCGCCTCGTACTTGAGCACCATACGAACTCCCTGTCGTAATGCGTTGAACTCATTGAGTTGACGCTCAATGAACTCCTCTGAAAGGTACCTCTCTCGGAACCGTTCCTCGAATAGTTCCCATGACACGTCTTCAATAGCCATGTTCAGCTGCGATAGGAGAGTCTTCCACCATAGAAGAGAGCTCCCCTTCAGTTGAAAGACCTCCATGCAGACCTTCATGTTGGAGGTATAATCACGAAGTGCAAAGAACATCGCCATATTCTCCAACCATGCCTCGGTGGCGGTGCCATCTGGGGCACCAAATAACTCAAGAAATTTAACCTTCTCGAGTTCACGGTGAATGCTACCTGTAACGGTTGGTGCGCGCGGCGGAACCTCAGCGGGTGTCGGCACACTGGCCTTGTCTCTGTCCAATCAGTTGATCAGTGCCTCAGACATGCGCTGAAAGGACCTCATCATCTCAACCACGTCTCTAACTTCTATCTACTCCTATCCGAGAACCTGCTCGCCTCCCTGGGGGTTAGACCCCTCAGGCGTGGATGCGACTGGAGGTGTCACGTCTCCTCCCCTAACACCCCATCGTCTGCCTCCGCGGCGTCCTCTAACCATGATTACCTGCACTCACACAATCAACTCGATCAGCAATAGTATACTCAATCAAATCATGTCACGGAAGCCGTAGCGAATCCCAAGTCGCGGGTCGAACCGGCTCTGATACCATATGTAACGGGCCTCCTTTTTGTTACGACAACAACTCCTTAACTGGTGC
>ML794450.1:25668-40347 GCA_009831015.1 Picea engelmannii | reverse complement strand
CAGGGCGTTTAATCTTAGTTCTCTGCTCCGGAGAGAGAGAAGGTCAGATAGGCTCCTGGCCGACTGCTCAGGCAGAAACTAGTAATCTTCGTCAGGTGTGTCGCAAGAGTGGAAACCCTGCCTTTAAAGGGCCCGAGACTCTTTATACAACACATGATTCTTTACACAAAATAATCACACACAGACTTATATACTAGGCTACAATGAGGTGTCTATATCCCGCCCGACACGACTGACCCCCTATTCACATGACTCATCCAGGTACAACAATAAATAAACGCACGACCACAACCTCTATGGAAGGCGCAAGGCAGAAGGATTCAGACAATGCCCAAACAAGTTCAGCATTATATAAATGAACAAGAAACCTCATTTACCAATTCATATACTCTATGATGCTTAGTTCAAGGAACCTCATACTTTATAAATCATCATTAACTAAAGGTTCAATAGCATTATTATAAGACCACAAAGCCATTATTTTCATATGATATCCGACACCAAAATTACATTTTATTTCATATGGTCATACATTACCCTTGCATAATTCAACGATATATTTCAATGGCATCACTCCTTACACATCACCATAACATTAATTTACAGTAAAGTACCAAGGCAATGTTACCGTAACTTTGCAAATTAGATATCAATCAACATTACAATTATAGGTTAACTAACCCTAACAGTACCTTTTATTCATTACAAGAACATCGTTGGACATAATTCAAGACTATATATTAAAAATTCATTACCCCATAATTTGCAACCACCACCTATTACAAAGGAGTTTCCTTCCTCAATTGAGTACATAAAGCAATTCCTTCTTTAATTGGAAACATAATGCAATTCCTCATTCCACAGTAATAAGCATGATAATTTAATATGATTAGTGAAAGTACTACTTGCCCTACTATAATAATCAAAACTTAACCATTCCTACCATTCCTAACCTTACGATAATGGTAAATTAAAGGACATTATTATTAAGGGAAGTGAAAGAAGGAGACATTACTAAAGAAAGAACCAAATAACATTCTGAATAAGAACTAATATAACATTGCTAAAATAAATGAAAACTAAAATACCATAAGGAGCAAGAACATTAAATTCAAGGCGTAAGAGGATCATTAGGTGGATTCCAAGACACAATAGGAACAAGTCGAGGCCCATCATGCCATCGCCCTTATGTTACATTTAACCTTATTCCACTACCAAGGACTAAATTCACAGGTCAGAACTAAATTCCACTAGTTATAACACCCTCACAATGGCCAGGAATTCCATTGCTATCCAGGGTTTCCCTTTCTAAGGTTTCCTTAATAAATAAATAAAATGCTATGGCCACACCCCCTTCCCAGAATTTCCCCACATTAACACACCGTAATAATTATGTTGCGTTTACTTCGCTTCCATGTGCATATAGCCATGGATTAGATTCATTAGGAAAAGTTATCAGACTCAGCAATACACCCCGTTAATTATATACGACCTACAGGTAACGAATTTTCCCGTATCTACTGCAGATTCACTTCGCCATTACCTGCCTCCATGGGCATTTATCAAGCATCCTATATATACTAGTGATTATTAATGATTGTAAATCAGTACATCAGAAATTTAGATGCTAAAATACAACATCCGGGATAATGCAACGTGAAGAATAACGTAGGAACTTAAGGATCCCAACCAAAGAATAGTGAACCCAATCCAGAACACAGACCACAAGGATTTTAGGCAAACAATCGAACAGGCAAGAATTCAAGGCAAAATTTATCCAATTACAATCAACGTACAGATCACGCATAATTTCCTAATGCATTTTACTTTACAAAATAAACGAGCGTACCTTTGCCTAATCGCCCACCTCGAAGGATGTCTGTGCGCCGTGTCGCTCCTGCTCCGCGCTGCTCCCGCTCGCCGACCGTAGAGACTACACCGGTACCTCCCAGCCAATCTCTAGGGGTACTTTGCTTCCCCCTTATCCCCCCGAGCCGCAAAGGGGTCACACACTGTCCAGACGGTACATCTAGCTTCCTAGCTCAGCTCGCAAGGCTGAGATACCACTCCAATACAAGCTAAGAAATTCCCAACTCCTCACAAGCAATCAGTCAAGTCATAAAATCAGTAGTGTAACGTTACGCTCACCACCCATCCCCTTCTTCCTCCTCTTCCCTTTCTTTTATAGAGTTTTTGAGACCCACCCTTGCCCTAATTCACATTTAATTTAAGTTTTAATCAAAACCCTCCAAAAATTCTCTATCTTACAAGTGTCACTCATCCCCCACGTTTCTCCAAAATTATTTTCTTAAATTTATTAAAAGGCTCATTTCCCTATTTTTATGATTCCCTTTCTTTCTCTTTTTTTTTTTTTTNACAAGTTAGGAAATAATTTCTTCCTTGCAAAATTTTAAACCATTGGTTTTAATTTAATTCTTACTCTCATTATTTACCCCAATAATTTTATGAAGACCTAACTATTACTTAAGTGGGTTTTTGTTTGAATTTTTATTTTTATGCTAGGGCCTTTTTCTTTAAGGTTACACTAAAATTTTTACCCTAGGAAGGTCTTAGGCTTAGGACTTAGATTCTGAGCTAGGCGACAATTGGTTAGGGAAGTTGTTTAAGGATTTCTTAAGGCGTCAATGTCTTAGGGCCATCTAGGTTTGTTTCTTCATCATCATCAACGTGACGTGCCCTTCAGGACGCAATACATGCTCCAAGGGTGCCACTCGCCTCGTTCATTTCTTTCGCATGACGTGCCCTTCAGGATGCACCACGTGCTCCAAGGGTGCCACTCGCGAACTTGACTGATTGGTAGACATCTATAACCCCTGGAGTCAACACTCTGCCAGGTGAACTTGTGGGAGACTAAGGGCTCTAAGGAATCAGGCCCCTGCCTTATTGCGCGCCCCTTAGATTCATCGTGAGTGACTGTCACAGTCTTCCCTCATGGCATCGTGGATCCTCTCGAACTAGGTAATCATTAACCTACAGTTCGAGCCACGGTGGGAGTGCTAGTAGGTTGTGGCAGGGCTGCTGTCCACACCTCTCCCTCAACCTCTCTGGAAATTGTGTGTGGCCCCTTTACTCCATATGTGAGTCTGTTCGACAAGCTATCATCAGCTTGCATCATCAACAATCATGTCAGAAATGTCAACATCATATCATCAAATCAAATGAAATATCACAGTAAATAAATCAAGCCAATAGCACACTCCCTGACTCAATCCGGAGTCCAAGGGGGTTCCATCGATGCCTATGCATCATCAAGGTCCAAAACCCTTCACATTCAATAAAACTGAGTCAATAGCACCTGTCTACATCAAATAGTAAAACCTCATGTCGTCTATCATAACGCATCATAATCAAGTATAAATGTTTTAACATTAGAAAAGTCCAGATCACTTGTGAGCAAGTGTCCTCAAAGAATAAGTTTCTCAGTGCGCTAGAGTGGGATGTTACATAGACACAGTCCTTCCTTGATAATGAAAAGGAATAATATGGACTCGAGGTGATTGAAGTGTTTTTTTTCATGTGTCAATTAGCATGAGGCTTACATTCACTCACAAGTGAGTACTTGTGGTGAAAGATCCTGGTGTGGTATTTTTCCTAGTCATGGTGATTTGAAAAGGAATGATAAAGACTTAGGATGCTATATTATATTACATGTTGACCCAAAGTGAGTCTGATCTGAGAGAGAGTCAATTGGCTCAAAATGGAGAGTCGCATAAGGCGTTTCTCCATAGTTTAGGTGGGAGAGAGACGTCTCCCAAGACTGAGAGACAAGTTTCATGAGTCTAGGGTGAAGTTTGTATACTTCAGAGACAAGCTTGGCATGATTCATAATTTCTCCATCGTTGAGAGGGAGTGATGATGTTTGGACTACATCGAGAGTACATTCTCTTAGAATAATAATTAATAATATGATTATTGATTATTAAATATCATATATAATAAAGTAAATGATAATAATATGTAGTTATTGATTATTCAAGGGATGCATCCTTTCATGGATGGTCACCATATGTTCCCTACATATGGAACACTCATCATTTTAATAAGATATCGATCATATATCATATGAATAAAAACAACAGAAAACCCAACAAAACTTCCTTAATATAGATTGTCAATACAATGCTAATACCAAATACAAAACCACCAAGAAAATCCAAGACTAAGCATGCACTTATCTCTTCTCCTTCTTCTAACTTCAACAACCTCCAAACTTGTGCACTAGATGAGTGAATTGAGTGTGTGTGAGAATGAGGCGTTCTCCTCACTTATTTATACTGGATGGGAGGCACTAGGTTTATTTCCTTTCATCAAGGAGGGCTGACTTCTCCAACTAGTGGTTAAAACCACTTTAATTATCCCTAGGGGATGACTTTACAATCAACACCATATAACCTTGGTTTGTCCAATCCAAAAAAAGGGATATGGTCTTATAGAAATCCTGACATGATCAAACCACAAAAGGGATTTTATCTATAAGAAAACAACTCAATTATAAATAGAATATTCTTTGTAGGTACAATATTCAACACTCCCCCTTAACAAGAAAGGTATTCTACTGAAATAACCCAATACAACATCATCAGGAGAGAGAGAGGGAAGAAACGTCATCAACATATGGAACACTTACTGACACATCTATTAATCATTGGAAGTTTTTATCATCATATTTCACAGCATGGAGCTAGAGTAGTATCATCATCATTATCTTCAACATGGAGCTAAAGCAGCATCATCATTATCATCTTCAGTAAGGAGATAAAGTAGCATCATCATCATCATCTTCAAAAAGGAGTTGAGGTAGCATCATCATCATCATTTTCAGCAAGGATCTGAAGTAGCATCATCATCATCATATTCAGCAAGGATATGAAGCATCAACATCATCATGTTCAGCAAGGAGCTGAAGCATCAACATCATCATATTTAGCAAGGAGCTGAAGTAGCATCATCATCATCTTCAAGAAGGAGATGAAGCATAAACATCAATTGCATGAAGCTAGAATAATATTATCACCAACAATAGGCTGGTACAACATCATCAACAACAACATGATGATGAACTAATTAACATCATCAACAACACAAGGATGTTACAATATCATCAACAATAGCACGAGGCTGATACAACAACATCATCAACATGAGGTTGAGATAACAACATCATCAACACAAGGTTGGGATAAAAACATCACCAACATGAGGTTGAGATAATGACATCATCAACATATGGAAACATAATGAGGTAGGTGCAACAACAACATTTTTTGGTACTCTGACAGATCTTCCTTACCGGACCTTCGAGATATACCCAAGAATCATAAGACTCCCTAGAATATAAAATCCTAATATATCTACCACGTGGTACTCTAACAGGCCATCCTTACCGGACCTTCAGAATCTGTCCAAGAATCATAATATTCCCTAAGATATAAAATCCTAATGGAGCTACCACTATTGACCATAGCTAGCATATACATGCAGAGGTACTTTGATAGACTGTCGTTACCAAACCTTCAAGATCTATCGAGGGATCAGTCGCCTAGGATATAAAATCCTAACTGAGCTACCCATTGTTCGTAAGGATACCATAGTATCATCAACATCACTCCCCCTTTCGAGGGAAGTCCTCTTGGACTATACCATGATTGTCTCGAAATTATTAAAAATTTACACGAGATGGTGGCTTGGTCAACACATCTACAACCTTCTCATCTATGCCAACATATTGGAGCTTTACAACTCCTATATACACCATATCACGAATGTAATGATACTGGATTTCTATGTTCTTCGACTTATCATGGAACACTAGGTTCTCTGTCATTTTTATGCAACTCAGGTTATCACATAGAATCACGATGGATTCCATATTCAAATCGAATAGAACCGTCAACAATTTTTGAATCCATATGAATTCACCACTGACGAAACATGCCACAATTTATTTCGCTTTTTTTCTGATGAGAGAAATACTAGATTTCTTCCTGCTCTTCCATGAAGTCATGGCTGAACCCAGATTGAAAAAACATCTTGAAGTGCTCTTTCTATCAGAAACACTTCCAACCCAATCTGAATCAATATAACCAACCAGTATGAAGTCATGATACCCATTATAACAGAGACCAAATTCCAACGTACCCTTAAGGTATCTCTTCACATGTTTTGCAGTAACAAGGTGAACATGTTTGGGCTCTACCAGGTACTGACTCAACATGTTCATAGAAAAAAATTATATGTCCTAGTATTCGTTAGATACATCAACGATCCAATGATCTGTCTGTACAACTTAGTATCAACCAACTCTGACGAAGTATCAACTAGGAGCTTCAAAATTGTTTCCATGGGTGTGTTCATGGATTTACATTCCAACATATCAAACTTCTTCAGTATTTCAACTGCATACTTCATTTGGTAAAGGAAGATCTTCTCTAGGCTCTTCCAAACTTCAATATCTAAGAAATAAAGAATTAGTCCTAGGTATTTCATCTCAAATTCTGTTGTGAGCTTCTTACAATCTATGATGATATTTTCTTCTTTTGTCAAGAATAAATCATCTACATATAGTAGTAATATCACTAGATCATCGTTCATAACCTTGAAGTAAAGGTTAAAAACTCTTTACTCTTGGTAAATCCCAAGCTCATAATGAAACTCTCAATTCTTCCATACCAAGCTCTGTATAAAGCCTTCTTCAACCTCCAGACATGAGTCTTTTTATATTCAACTTCAAATCAAATTTTCACATCACTTTGTACCAACCTGGTACACTTTCTTAGATGCAACTTAATCTGCACAATCATGTGCTATCTCTATTTGATTTTTTCAAAGTGTTATATTTCTTCCTGTTTGAGAGTATTTCCTCTACTTTCTCTGCAATTGTTCCTTCTAGAACCAAGACTCTACACCTACATCTTTTATTTCTGAAGCTGATCATAACTACTTTATTCCCACTGTAACGGCTTCATTCTGAGAGTATCTCCTCTATTCTATCATGACAACAACTTCATCTGAAACTGAGAGTGGCTCAATAACTGATACTAAAAGTGTCTCCTATTATTTCATGGAGGTAACTCTATCTGCAATTGTAGTCATGTCTTCATGACCCAACTAATGTACTACACCAACTAGCACTGGAGATAACTCAATCTCAAATAATTATTGTTGCCCCTAAGTATCATACTATATCATAATCATAGTTGTTTTGGTTGTCTTCATGAATACTGGAAATATTTCTTCAATTATCGGTGTAGCGTCTCATCATAGTCTTCTCCCTTTTGCTAGGAGAATCCTTTGGACAAAAATCATCCTTGTACATATTTATACTTTTATCTACAACATGATTGATCTGTTAGATCAATCTTGGAAGTCAACACTCACTTCCCTTCTCATCTCATGAAAAAATCCATCTCCAAGTCATTCTGACTGGCTTCCTTCTCTATTACTGAAACAAGGGAATATTCCCAGGAGATTTCATGTCTCCTAGAGGTCTCTGAAGCTATGATCTAGTCTTCTCAACTTATGGAATTTGTCTGCCCATCCTGGAAAATGTCTCCTTTTCCCATCTGATCTTATTTGAGATCAGGCTCATTCTAAGTCTTGATTTCTTTTGAGTCTACAACTACTTCATCATCTCTATAGGATATACTTGGTGTTGAATACCAAGTCTTAATATGAAAAGATGAGTAATAATTCAAACAAATTCTTCTTCCTTTCAAGGTGGCTTCATTATTCATTGACCAAGTCTATTGTGAGTTGTTCGGTCATCTTTGGAGACTTATGCTCATTACAATCAATCTCCATATGAGATACTTTTTATCTCAAAAATATCTTCTTCTTCATCTTCTTTGGTACGTTAATGTATATGGTCATGTACATAGTCTGCTTCATATCTCATCTAATATGTTTCCTTCTGCAACCATCACTATAGCTTCCTTAGGGAATCTCTGAACTGCCAGGAACAATAACAACAAGGGAGAAACAACATACAAGAATAATACTCTCTATAATAATAAATCAATAGCAAGAACAATCGTCACAGTGGCTCCTTTAGAGTTATCACTTGTGACCTCCCTACAAAAAGGGTTAAAAGTAAGAAATACAATACTGAGAGAAACACTCTTCTAGTGTTGTGATCAATCATTCCTCCATGGTAACCTGGATACAAAACAAGAAGTTTCTCCTGGAAGAGATGTTATTTATATTTGGTAAATGATTGCAATAAGAATTTATCTCAATATGATCACATGCTACCAAGTATGTTATCTCAACTATGAGGTAGTTATCAAACTTGACATGTGCAAGTTTGAATCTTATCAACATAATCAATCAAACCTGGAACCTGGAGTCTTTGTCCTAAAGAATGAGTGTTGTTTCTATTCTTCTGACTATCCTTCACTCAAGCTGACAAGATCTTTCTTCAACCTGTCCTCTGTACTAAGACAATATGCTATCTTAACATAAATCTAAGTTAGAGAATAAACTCTAATTTCAATTTTAATCAATCTAATACCTTGAATTTAACTTTGACAATGGTTAGTGCGATGGTCATAACTTCATCATACAACCTAGATGTTCATAATGTCATAACAAATAGATTCATTTCACAATAATCAAACCTGGGTTGCATTATTCATTTGAATGTGATGGATCTAAGATTATTTTGGTTCTATGATTGTTGCTTAGACAAAAGATCCCACAAGTAACCTTTAAAATAATGATATACTTTAATCATATGTAAGTACATGCCTCTAATAATATTTGCAGGTAGTGGCACCATCCGGTAGTAGCGGTAATAGATACCAAACCTTTAAAAACTTCAAGGGTGATACAAGGTTAGCTAGAGATTTGCTTAAGGTAAGGGGCACTAGGACAATAAAAATCAGTCCTAATGCTTTCACTGCAACTGGTACTCTAGTTAGTGTTGGTACTACAAGTGGTATGAAGGAACCGAGACTGCAACTGGTGTTGATACTGCAACTAGTACTTTAACTGCAACTGCAACTTAGGGTTTTATGAGGAAACCCTAATTTTTCAAACTTCAAATTTTTAAATTATGATCAAGGGACTAGATGTGCTAGAGTGAGGTGAGTAGGATGGAGCTGTCTGTTTTCAGAAATTCCAATTTTTTACCCCTTAAAACTTGATCTGTGAAAAACTGGACTAGTACTTCTAGTGTTGGTTCTGGTTACCTGGTTTTCTGGTTTTCTAGTATAAATAAAAACTAGGGTTTCAATTTTTAGAGGCTCTAACAAATGAAAATGTGCGCTCAAGATGCCAATGATTTCTCTAGGCTAGGGAACACTTCCCTAGATTGGTTTTAGGAAAAAATTCCCTTCCAACAAAAATCCCTAATTTTCTTGTACGACAACAGTGATGTTTTTGGTTACCTAGTGAAAGATGCTCTACTCAATTTATCTCTGATACCATGTTAAATTTAGAGATTCTATTAAGTTATTTTCAATTTACTAGACAATAATAGCATAAACAAGATCACTTAGAGAAACACAATCACAAGATACACAACATTTTATCCTGGGAAACCCCCATGGCGGAGAAAACCCAACAAAACTTCCTTAATATAGATTTCCAATAAAATTCTAAGACCAAATACAAAACCACCAAGAAAATACAAGACTAAGAATGTGCCTCTCTATTCTCCTTCTTCTAACTTCAACAATCTCCAAACTTGCGCACCAGATGAGTGACTTGAGTGTGTGTGAGAATGATGCGCTCCCCTCACTTGTTTATACATCATTCATTTATCTAAATACCACATCTTGGATATAAACAACCTTGTTAGTATCTGGGTTCCAAATCTTATAACCTTTGAGATCATATTTATACCCAATAAATATACACTTTTGAGCCTTGTTATATAGCTTACTTATATTTTCCTTTGAAACATGAATATAGGCCTCACAACCAAATACCTTGAGATGTGTGAGAGAAGGTTTCTTACCAGTCTGTACCTCTTGTGGAGTCTTGTCATCCAGTGCTGAAGAGGGTGATCTGTTGACTAGGTAACATGTGGTACCCACTACCTCTGCCCATAATTCTTTCCCTAACTCGACACCATTGAGCATGCAACTTGCTTTTTGCATCAATATCTTATTTATCTCTTCTGCAACTCCATTTTGTTGAGTTGCATATGGAATAGTATTCTTCTTTGCTATACCATACTTCTTACATAACTCTTCAAATTCATTCCCATAGAACTCTCCACCATTATCTATCCTCAACACCTTAATTATTTTCTCCATTTGATTCTCAACAAGAGATTTAAACTCTTTAAACTTGTCAAAGATTTCAGATTTATTCCTGAGGAAATGTATCCAAATATTCCTCGGGAAGTCATATATAAATGAAACATAGTACACATATTTTCCCAATTATGAAACCAACATAGGTCCAAACACATCACTATGCACTAGCTGTAAAATTCCTTCTACCCTCGTTGCACCAGAAGGGAATCTTACCCGATTCAGCTTCCCATATACACAATGTTCATAGAAATAAAAATCCAGAAAGAAGTTGGACATACCTTCAACCCTACCTTTACTGTGTAGTATTCTAAGAACATTCTCTCCGATATGCCCCAGTATTTTATGCCACAACATAGCCTTTTCTCCAGAGACTGTAGGAGTTTTTTCTTCTTCTACTCCAATATCAAGAACAATGGAACTATTACACCCATTACTAATAGTGATTCCTTTTAGCTTATATAGAGTTTCAATATGAACTCCCTTCAACAACACCATTGATCCTCAAACCATACTGCAAGTTTCTTTTTCAAATACCTTTTTTACCCTTGCATCGTCCATTTTTTGTACATAAATGAAATTTCTGGCCAATCCTAGGATGTTTAGAACACTAGGGAGTGTTCTAATCCTTCCATCTATGAGCGTCAACTTGACTTTTCCTCGAACTATGACTCTGGTTGTCGAGTCATCACCTAGGAAAACATTACCTCCATCATACCTTTCATATTCACAGAACCACTCCCTTTGGGGAGTGATATGAAAGGATGCACCCGAGTCAACAAACCATGTCTCATGATCTGCATGTGTGGTTGAAGAATCCACATACACATCCCCTCCTTCTTCCTTGGAGGTCTTTTCTTTTGTAGAGGGAGCACCTGCATATCCCTTCACTTTCTCAACACTTTTGGATATACATTTCTTCTTGAAGTGCCCTTCTTTTCCACATATATAGCATACTTTT
Source organism: Picea engelmannii (assembly GCA_009831015.1). Classification (NCBI taxonomy): domain Eukaryota; kingdom Viridiplantae; phylum Streptophyta; class Pinopsida; order Pinales; family Pinaceae; genus Picea; species Picea engelmannii. The sequence goes on along the minus strand of ML794450.1, from coordinate 29,106 downwards.
ACAAACTTTTTGGGAGATTTAGATCTACCCTTAGACTTAGATCTCCCACTTTAGGACTTAGATCTTTTTCTTTCCCGGGTGCATCCTCTTGCATATAATGCATCTGTACTATGTCCTTCCATGTTCTTTTGTCTCATGTCCTCTGACAACAAGGATGAGACCACATCATCAAAACTCAAGGTAGTTGTAATGCTACATATAGCCAGAACTAGACTATCCCACAAGTCTGGTAGAGAGCAGAGTAAACTAATACACTTATCTTCATCTGAAATTTTAATCTCAACAAATAACAATTGACTTACCATAGTATTGAAGGCGTTTAGATGCCCTGTCACAGAGTCTTCATCTCTCATCCTAAGGCTATACATTTTTTTTCATGGGAACAATTTATTTACCAGGGACTTAGGATGATACAAGTTCCCAAACTTATCCCATAACTCCCATGTTGTAGCTTCCCCTAACACATTCAGTAATACTGAATCTGAGAGACACAATCAGATTGTTCTCTTTGCCTTTCCATCCAACTTTTTCCAGTCATTTGCTAACATTCTTGTAGGTGCAATACCTAGATCCACCGCAACCCAGAGATCTATGTCTACCAACAAATATTCCATCTTTAGCTTCCACAGCTAAAAACATTTCCCATTAAATTTCTCGATCTCTATTTTCATAATTCTCACCATTTCTCTTCACCTGAAGAATCAATACATTAGATTTCCCACTGTAAAAAGGCTTATCACATTCTTGATCCAAACCCCTACCCATAAAGGCATCCCCCTAAAGCCAATAATTTCTCTGATACCAAATGTGGATTTTAACCTTGTAAAATATTTTACGACATACAAATTTTCAATAAAAAATAGAAAAGATATAATGGAAAATACACACATTACACAGATATTTTTCCCCTGGAAACCCAAACCGGAAAAACCAACATATTCTATACTCTTTCACACCATACATTGTTTACAATACAATATACATATAGGATCCAACGACATCCAAAACCTTAATCCAATGACCTGGATTAGTCAACAACCATAATTCCTTAAGCGGAAATAGAAAACCATCGGCCAAAAACCATGTGCCGAAAAACCTCCCAACAATGGACATGAAAATCAAGGTGACATGAAAAATGAGCAAAAAAGGTGACATGTTTCCCAAGGAAAAAAATTTACCCCCTTGCGCATCCGACACAATGTAGCAGACATTAAATATAGTCTTGAAAAGAATATAACACATGCCCAAAAATTATGTCACTAGCAGCCCCTAAAAACCAAGAATTTATGAAGCTGTGAATTTCCAAGGATGAAAATGAATTCCATGAAAAAAATCCTAGGAAAAAAGAGGATAAATACAACATATGTGGGAGGAAAGATGTTGGTGAGTATGTTAAGAAGAAATGGGTAATTTGTTGTGTAAGCATCGATGGTGTGAGGAAAATAATTTTGAGTTGGATAGAGGTACATTGGCTAAGGAGTGAAGCTCATTTTTCCCTTACAGAGTAATCATCTGGCTAGGGGGTGATCAGGAAAAGTGACTTGGTTGTTCTGCATCTACGGTTGTGTGGAACATGGTTGTTGCATTTGTTTCCTTCTTTTTTTGGTAAAAATATGTATATTTTTCCATTAGTTATATTATACTAAGACTATGCATATTACATAGAAATTAAATTAGTTATTTCCTCATTTTGTATCAATTTTAGAGTATAATAATTTCTAGTGTATTATAGGAAAAATATACAAATAATTTCTACCGTACAAATAATAATTTCATAGTATTATAGGAAATGTTGTAATACTAAGAATCCCTTAAATAACGAATTTATGATATGAATAAAAATGATAATGAACATATATACCAATATATACTTATCGGTCTTGTAGAAAGGTCATCAAACACTTATAAAAGCCTTTGGAGGTGACTATCTCAGTCATTAGAAAGATCTTGAATCTGAACTACTATTAATAAATAATAAGGTAAGTATAAGTTACGAGTTTGGGCCTTACCAGGCTCTTTCGTTCAAAAATTTCGTCAACAATCAAATCAATAGAAGTTTCTAAAGAACCAAACTCATATTGTTTAATAAATTTAGTGTTAATACCTTAGTCATAATTTTTTTTTGGAGTGATTATGGGGTACATTAAATATGGTATCAGAGTTTTAAGTTACAACATTTAGGCCTAAGGGTATCACCAGGAAAATATAAAGTGTTTGATGAAAAACTAACAAACAAATTGTTCATTGTTACAAACAGATTGTTTCAAAACTTTGATAACCATGTCATCACGGAATGGTGAAGAAGAAAGAATTGAAGGAAATTTCAATCAACAACCTCGTAGAAATCCAAAATATCCGAGTGAAAGTATCTCAACAACACAAGTTTTGGAAACAATGAAGAATCTAATAGTAGAATTACAAACAATCAATACTGATAATGAGAAACTAAATAAACCACAAGAATATTAGTAAAAAATAAATGAGATATTGTTATGAAGCATAACAATGAAAAATATCCGAAAGAATAATGATGTGGATGAAGAAGTCATTAAAAACTCTTCAAAAGATTCAAGCAAATGATCAGAGAAAGGAAACAACTCTTCTAATCACACACAAATAACTGAAAATAGAATGTCTACAGTGAAGAAATGAAAATAGAATGATCATTTAGATGGAGAGTTTAAGAAAATTAAACCTTCAACTTTTGACAAAGAATATAGAATTGGAAAAGACATAGAAGCCTGATAACTGGACATAAAGAAATATTTCTAGATTTATAATTACTCTAGTAACATGAAAGTAAGAACAATCATCTATAACTTGAAAGGTAAAGCTAGTATATGGTGGCGGGATTTGAAGTTAGCCAAAGGTCTAAAGGAAAAGAAAACGGAATGGATAGAATTTAAGAAATATTTTAAGAAACAATATTTGTCTGAAAGTTATTGTGAGAGAAAAACCAAAGATTTCTATGAACTGAAGTTAGGATTGATGTCTATGGAAGATCTGATTACCAAATTTCTGGAACTATGGATGTTTGTGTCGTATATCAAGGATGAAAAGGTGAATTCTCATATGTTTTTAAGGTTCTTACCTCAGTCATATAAGGACATAATAGAGTTTGATAATCCAAAAACCTTGAACGAAGTACTACGAAAGCCAAGAATATTCTATGAACAATACAAGCCTGATATGAAAATCCAAAGGAATGGAGAGAAAAGAAACAAGAGAAACTCAATCAAAGGAAAAATGGTTTCAAGCCATGACCATTTCATAATATGTCCAAAAGAAATCAAGAAAACAACTTCTCCATGAACTCATCATAGGCACAAGGAAATAAATCAGTTAATTTTGGATTTAAGAAAACAATTGATACTACTAGATAACCATTGAAATCTTGGGGATGTGGTGAACCACATTTATTGAGGAATTGTCCATACA
>ML794449.1:390114-400136 GCA_009831015.1 Picea engelmannii | reverse complement strand
GCCTAGCCTAGTCATCATGCATGATTTTAGGATCTAGAGCAAATCTCTCTATGAGGTGGCATCACCCATTATACTATAAATATGTAACATTGGAGTGAATACAATAGTGTTGGCTAATATGCCTTTTCCGCCATGTTATTGTTCTTGTCTTTATTTGATCATTTGTAGCCCTTTTGGTGGCAACTATCAAATTCTCCCAAGAATATGAAAGACTACATTGTAAGGCTATGCATTGTTCATTGTCCTTTACTTTGACACTGTTGGATTTAGTTGATTCAAAAAGGAATTGAGGGAATTAAGTTGATATATAACCCTATCACCATCCTTCATCTTCACATCATACAAATTCTTCCATGGGAATATCAAGTTCATGAGGGATTTAACCTCACGCAACAAACCAAGCTTATCCTAAAGATTCTTTACTGTAGTTTCCGTTAACACATTCATTGACATAGATTCAAATAGATTACTACCAATCAAGGCAATAGAATTATCATTCATCTTGTCCTTATCCTCCCACTTCATATTGTTAGGACTTGTGTCCTTCATAATGAATTCCTTTTTCTCTCTTTCAGTAAGAAGATATTCCATATTCAACTTCCATAAATTGAAGTTGTGGCCACTGAATTTATCAATCTTTGAATGTCTAGATGTAATTTATTCTACTACAGAGATCTTCCTAGCCTCTTCCTAAAATTTTCTACCTAAAAAAAATCAGTTTTGTGATGGTTGTGGCAACACAACACTATTTAGTTTGAGCTCCTTAACCTGGACAATTAAACGTATCTAGCTCTCCAATCAAGACCTCAAAGCAAGGCTTCAGAAATCTAAGATTCCACGGACCGAGTTTCTTTAGCTTGGTGACAAATCGACCCCCTTAAATCGAATGACCTCTATGGTACTAATGGTTAAACCTTGAGAACAACCTATGACAAATGGAGAAAAATCTACAAAAAAAAATATATTCAACATAAAATGAAATTTAAAATAATAAAATAGCCATAGCAAAGAAGCACACATAACAATAAAGAATATTTTATTCTATGGGGACAAATCATTTCCCACCCTTTTGTTTTACTTCTATAAATAATCCAAAAACATAGATTCATCATTGCCCCTAAAATAAGGAATACACTTGGGAAACATCTATGCTTCTAAAACAAAAGAATGTAATATGGGTATTTCTTTACACATTCCATATACAAATGGAAACTACTAGTTATAATGAATGATGTAACTAAAAATATCCTAACACCTTAAGTTGAACAAGGGTGAAAAAACCCAAGGAGAAACAAAACCCTTTTCCACCATGGTTCTTTGGTATATGTTATCTATGCAACACATGGAAGTTCTTGAAGGCAATGAAGGAGATATGGAATTTGTAGCAGATATAAACATAATATAAATATAAATATAAATAAGTAATCGATCAAATAGTTTGATGACACTTGTCGGAAGAAGCTAGGGTTTGGAGCAACAACAAGCTAGGGTTTTACAGCCGTAGACATAACAAAGCACAACATGGTTACCAAAGGGGGCGGTAATGGAACCCCCTCATACAAGCAGGTAGTGGTGGACAGGGGGAAAGGCCCACGAGGCGTAGGTTTCAAGGAACCAGTGGCAAGCACCTCGGGATTAAGACTGGAAAAGAATCAGGAAAAAAGGGATCGCATGGGGGAAGAAGCCATAAAAACCCAGAATGATGTGCAAGAACCAATGAACCCCAATGGGGCAGAAGGGTGCAACCCGTGTAAACCTAAAACAACACTGATACCCAAGGTTATATTGTAAGATCCAAAAACACAAATCTTCTGGGACCAGATGAAGACACATGCACTAATTTACAAGTTCATGGGTTTGTGGCACACATAAATAACATTGTGCAAATGGATAAAATATCAATGGAAGCCAAGCGGGGAAGTGGAACTCCACCTGGGTTCGAAAGGCTTTTTTACAACGATATTCATGAACTTGGAGGACATGGATAAAGTATTTGAGGGGGGGGCATACTTCCACACCTCAGCAGGACTGTACATGCAGCCATGGAAGGAAAACTTCTCCCCAGAGAAAGAAACCTTCAAGAATGTGCCCGTCTAGATGAGGCTTTAATCTCTGTTGCTAGATTACTATCTACCCTCCACCTTCGAAGCAATCAGGAACACACTTGGAAAATATGTGAAGACATTGGAAGCAACCCTAAAAGGGAGATATACCTCCTATGCAAGGATATGCATATAGATGGATGTTTCGGGGGCACTCCCAGAAGCCATAAGCCTGGAATTCAGGGATGAGGAATGGATAAAAATCATCGACTACAAGAAGATCCCATTCAGATGTAGAATATGACATGAACATGGACACCTAATAAGAGATTTTCCTTTCAATAAAAAACAAGAAGCGGAAAACACCAAAATACAACAGGATGAGGATGGGTTTATCAAGCCGAACCACAGAAACATAACAAACAAGAAACCAAGTAAAGCTCCAAAAGGAAGCAATCTGGAAGCCAAGACTAGAACAGAAGGGCAGGACAAAACCAACAAAGGGGAAGAAGGAGGAAAGGAAAATGCAAAAGCTAAAGAAGCTAAGGAACAATCAACAAATGAGAACACAAATAGTCCAAGCAATAAGATGGAACAGGGGGTAGCACAACTCATATGGACGGAGAAACCAGAGATGCCAACACCCCCATGCAGGAGGCAGCCAAAGACGCAGAAATGACACCAAGCGAGGTAGGTACGAAAGATCTTGATCTCAGAGATATTGTGGAAAGGGAAGGAATAGATATCCCGAACATACTAGAGCAATGGAAAAGGCAGGGCATAGACATACTAGAGCAATGGAAAAGGCAAGGCATAGACAATGTACCAGCAGAGAAACTAGATCATATCCAATACCTATTCCTCCTAAGAGAGGAAGAAAAATCCATAGGGCTCAAGTGCACGCACGGGGAGATAGGATACCTAGGAATCAAAGCAAGCGAGGGACAACCAAAAATCTCACCCAAGCAGACGAGAAGGAAGAAAGGCAATAAATTAAATAGCGTAGCCCTACAAGAACTAGGAGCTCTGTTGATAAACTTAGGTAAGATAAAAAAAACTCTTTCCAAACTCCCCCCAAAATATTTAAATGAAGATTATAACATGGAATATTAGAGGCCTAAATAGCCCATGAAAGAAAATAATCCTTAAAAATAGATTGAGGAAGGAACAAACAGACCTCTGTTTCATCCAAGAGACAAAATGCACTGTAGACAGAATGGAAACAATCAACAAAAAACAATGGAGTAAGTACAAGATGTTGGTTGTCGAAGGAAAACAAATGGCAAGCGACATTCTCACTTTGTGGAACCCACAAGTGATGAATCTACTAGCAGCCGAAGCCACTAGACACACACTTCCAGTTAACATGCAAATCATAGGTAACACAGAGGTGATTCTATGCACTAATGTGTATGGTCCCCAAATGTTGGAAGAAAAGAGAATAATTCTCCTAGACCTAGAAAACCTAAAAGCCTGTTCCAACAACCTCCACTGGATCCTGGCAGGGGACTTCAACATCATCACGACACTTGTAGAGAAAAAAGGAGGCACCAGGAGATTGGATAGAGATGCATAAGACTTTTCATCTTTCATTGACACGATGGAGATGGTGGACATCAAAACCAGTAATGGCCAGTTCACATGGAACAACAAACAGACAAATCAACATCAGATAGCGACAAGGCTAGACATATTCTTGGTGTCAGAGTCCATCATTCTACAGAGTTTAACTTTAGACTGCAACATCCTTCCCCGAGGGGGGTTCAAACCACTGTCCAATCCAATTGGGAGCAAGCTTCCAAACTACACCGAAGAATAGACCCTTCAGATTCGATAAATTTTGGATCAAACATCCCACCTTCAAGGAGAACATCAACCAATGGTGGTGGGAGCAACAACCAGAGAAAGGGACAAGGATGTTCAACCTTTATAAGAAACTCAAGGAGTGGAACAAGGAAATCTTTGGAAACATAAACCAAGAAAAAAAACATCGAAGACATAATGAGGAAACTCCAAGAAATATGCATAGACGAGGGCTATACAGAGGATCGGAAAAAGGAAGAGATCCAAATGACCCAGGAATGGGAAGCAAGATGCCAGCAGGAAGAGACTCTATCGCGCCAAAAGTCCAGAATTGGGTGGCTAAAGGAAGGAGAGAGGAATACCAAGTTTTTTCATAGAACAACCATTGCCAGAAGAACCCACAAAAAAATCCTGAAAATTCAGGATCAAGATGGGATTGAGAGAGAGTCCCACAAGGAGATTGAAAATATATTGGTAAATCACTTCTATGGGATAGCACAGGAACCCAACCAAGACCGAACGGAGGCCATACAAAGGATAACTCAACACATCCCCGGGCTAGTTACCGAGGAACAAAATATCAACCTAAACAAACCCATCGCTAAGGAGGAAATTGACCAAGTGGTCCAGGAGATGCCCAACGGAAAGGCCCCTGGTCCAGATGGTTTCACAGTGGAATTATTCAAAGCCTGTTGGGAAGTGGTCAAACATGACGTTTATGGGGTGGTGGAAGACTCCAGACGTTCGACCTCCATTCTGAAAGCGCTAAATGCCACAATGATTACTCTAATCCCCAAAGAAAATGAAGCAAGGACCCTAGACCGCTACATACCCATAGCTTTATGCAATGTGGTTCACAAGATAATCTCCAAAGTCATAGCCAATAGACTGAAACCTCTCATACCCACACTGATTTCATAGGAACATGCGGGTTTTGTAGAAGGGAGACAAATTTTGGACAACATCATCCATGCCCATGAGCTGATACACACACTGAAAATCCAGAGGAGAGGGGGGATGATAATCCAACTTGACCTAGAAAAGGCTTATGACAAAATTAGTTGGCACTATATGGTCAAGACTCTGGAAGCTTTTGGCTTCGTGCAACACTGGATCAACTGGATTGTCAGCCTAGTCTCAACGACAAGTTACTCGCTTTTAATCAATGGAGCCCCAGCCAAACCCTTCTGGCCTTCAAGAGGCATCGGACAAGGAGACTCGCTATCACCTTTCATGTTCATTCTAATGATGGAAGGACTCAGTAGAAGCATAAAAAGAGCAACTGTAGCAGGATAAATAAAAGGCATCAAACCTTTCAAAATCTTCCCTACCTCCACACACCAACAGTTCGTTGATGACATCTTACTCCATGGCACACCCATGGTCAAGGAAGAAAAATCCTATAAAAGAATCTTAGAAGAGTTTGGGGAAGCCTCAGGAGCAGAGATCAATCACTCTAAATCCATGATCTATTTCTTCAATACCAACCCAACAATTCAAAGAAACTTGGCAAACATTTTGGGGCTTAAACACAAAACCTTCCCAACGAAATACTTGGGAATCTCCCTGACGCATAGATCATGCAAAATGGAAACATGGGAAGGAGTGATCAACAAACTACAGGAAAGGGTGAAAAACTAGACTTACAGATCCCTCAACCTATTGGGGAGACTTATCCTGACCAAAGCGGTTGTGCAAGCAATTCCGATCTATATGATGTCAGTGTTTCCCGCTCCCAAAGGAATACTCCAAAAAATAAGAGCCATCCAAAGAGACTTCCTATGGCGAGGAGCAGAAAGTAATAAAAAATGGGCCCTAGTGGCCTGGGAGAAGGTTTGCAAACCAAAATGAAAAGGAGGCTTGGGGTTACAAGACCCACAAGTAACCAACGAAGCCTACGGGGTGAAACTCTGGTGGAGATGGGTCAAAGAAAAATCATCACCGTGGGAAACCCTTTGGAAGGCCAAGTATGCCCTGAACATCAATGACCAGTATCGAATTCATTTTATGGGCACAAGGGGGGGATCAACCATCTGGAATCTAGCCTGGCACAAAAAAACATGGATCCAGAAACACAGCTTCTGGGAAGTGAGGAATAGTAAAACAAACAGATTCTGGGAGGACATGTGGCAACATGAACCCAAATGGAAAATCCGGATAGGGAGGAACTCCAACAGGAAATCACTGCACAAGGCAAAATCAACATCCATCACTACTGAAAACAAGAAAATGACTGCGATAGATGGAGGATCTGGGACAAACTCAATCTACAAAACAAAGATCGGATCGCAACAATAACAAAAGAGGTGGAGGAGGAATTGGGGAAAAGGAAAATTGTAGTCTCAGAAGAAGAGGACCAACTAAGATGGGGAAGGAAAAATGGTGGGGAATTCAACTTAAAAGAATCTCATAATTACATCATGGACCAGGACCAAGAAGATCTGGCGCAACAGTGGGGAAAGATTTGGGCCAACCCCCAGTGACCAAAAATCAAAATGTTCAAATGGACAGTACTTCATAACCGAATTCTAACATGAGAAAACCTAAATAAAAGGGGTTTCATAGGCCCATGATAATGCCACCTCTGTTAAGATAAGGAAGAAAAAATGAATCACCTCCTCGATGAATGTAATTACACAACAAAGATCTGGGATTGGGTGATATGGATCTTTCGCTAGTCCAATAGGACCCGAGGTAACATCAACGCAACCATCAATAAATGGAATGAGAGTTACAGAAGAAATGAAATGGTGAACCTCTACTGGAATCTCATGCTAGGGATGATCATATGGGAAATATGGAAAGAAAGGAATCGATGCATCTTCAGGAATGAAAGCCTTCCGGAAGGGAAACTCAAGGAAGCAATAATCTCACAAATACGAGAAATGGTGCAGAGCCGCAAATGCTAGACTGGAAAAGCGCAACTCACAAGCCAGGACTCCCACATCTTGGAAGCTTTTCACCTAAAAGATGGGCACAACAACACACAAGTAGGGAGGCCACTGCAATTCCAAATAGGAGAGCGCAACTGGACACCACCTTCGACAGGGTTCCTCAAGTTAAATTTTGACGGGGAGGCAAAAGGAAACCCAGTAACGATAGGGATGGGAGGAGTGATCAGAGATAGTGGTGGTAACATAATCCGAATGTACGCTAGGAGTATGGGAAACTCAACCAACAACACAACAAAATTTGGAGCCCTAGAGCTCGGTCTCAAAATTCTAAGTCGTGAAAGGATGAACAACACTATCGTGGAAGGTGACTCCACCCTGGTCATCAAAACGGGGAAGAGACTCCAAAATGGAAGCAGAGTGGGAAAGGTTCAGAGACACTAGCGCTTGGCACACTCCCTACAAAAAATCGAGGAGCATCTACAAACGATGAACACAATGGAGTTGCGTTGGGTACGTAGGTCAGTGAATGGCCTGGCAAGCAGAATTGCCAATGAGGGGGTTAGCAAGGAAGGACCATAACTAGACACTACTTGGATCAACATCCCGGAAGGACAATTCAGAATAGAATGCATCCAACTAACGACAAAAGATCGTGACAAAAACTTAAGCAAGGAAGGTCACATCGAGGAGGGCAACGAAAGGCCCAACTGAAGGCACGAAGTACCCAGGTAGGATATGACTGCCTAACACTCGACCACCAATTACAATGTAGGATCAGCTGGGTACAACAACAAGGTCATGTCAATAGTAAGATTTGTGGGGAAAGACCATGGGAAAGTATCGACGACAAACAACAGGTAGCGAATGACGTAAGGCAAGAGGGATTGACATAGACCAATATCTATCCACTACACCAAAGACCAGGTAAAGGGAGTTGCACAGCATGATATCAAGCGAGTAGGGGCAAGGGACCGTACATGGATAACGACCGTGTCATCATGATCATACATACTGTGACCAGGAAAAAGGACGGGAAGGTTCACCTCTATGGGTAGACCATGATTGGAAGGACGAGCCTGTAGTAGGGAAAGTTCAATGAGAGAAGAAACAACAGAAATAGATGCAAACAGAAGAGCACAACTGCAGGGGCTACCACAGACATAAGGGCAGGGAAAGGAGGAACCCCTGTGTAGATAGGAACAGGTTGAGAATCCAACAAAGGAGTTGCCATAAGCCAGATAGGATGGTGTGAATTAAGAGAACTCACAACAAAAGAAACCCCCCGGGGAAGGGAACTTTGAACAATCTTCGGCGAGTTTCAAGGATGGAGTAGGCGGCAAAAGACACGGAGGGAACCTTTCATACTCTAGTTTCACCGAAAGGAAAGGTGACCATCACCCGGTGGGAAAAGGAAATCAGAGAAAAATGCAAGGGTAAAAGATGGGATGCTCTGACTCAGGAAGCAAACTGGGTAACTAACCTGGGAGCCATGCAGTCAATGGAAACCCTCTACCACAAAACGATGGAGATGGCATGGCAAACAAAGATGATGATTGACAAAGTGAGCTTGGAAAGGGAGGACGCCAGACTAGAGAACAACAAAGAACACACGAAACTACTGAACGAAATCTTGAGTCGCCTCAATAGTCTGGAAACCATTACCAAACTGCTAACTGAGGTCGATAAGGACCAGAAATCCAAGATGGAGCGGTTGGCTGCTCAATTCCACCTCTACCTGCACTACGTCCATCACATGGACATCATGTCAGCCGACGCGAACGAAACACCAACACATATAAGAAAGACTTGCACGGTCTCCCAAAAGGAGGAGAACACGGGCCAGGCGGATGAAGGAAAGAAACATATCATTATCCTGAACTAGTGTCTGGTTAGTCTATTGTCAAGTCAGTTGGGTCAGTCTTGTGTCAGTCTCAGCTTCTGTTATTTTTTTCATGTCTGTTGTTCTTATCTTTTCAAAAACTGGATATGGTAGGACTGGGTTGGTCTCCCATGGTGGCAATCCAGTCATACCCCTTGTTTATTTCACAAAACGCAACTCGGGAACCTCTGGTCTGGTTTCCTTTTTGGCAGACCAGGGAGCCCCCCTTTTTTGTATCATAACCCTCCTTTAGTAATACAGGCTCTTAAACTCACTTACAAAAAAAATGAAAAAATAAGTAATCAATAATTAATAATGAAGAGACGTATCATAATGAATCTCTCTATTTTATTCTACTTAAATTGGATATTGTTATAGTCATCAGACAAGTTTTTTGTAACATTTGGTATCATAGAAAGTTCAATCCTGACCATTGGCCACCAGACCTTTTGGTCAAATTTCGTTTCCCTTGGCAACCCAATCATTGCATTTTGGTCACATTGAATTTAATCAGAGTTTCCCTGATCTCGTGGTCCTTGACCATTAAAAAAACTTCAAGTATATGTTGAAGGGAGAGCTATTCCGCTACCAAGGAAAATTGAAGGAAGAAAACCAATCTGTTGCAAAAAAACAAAGATAAAAAAACAAAGATATACCTATTCAATACCACAGGAAATATGAATTATGCTACACTAATGCAAATTGAAGATATACTCGATCAATACCACAATAAATATTAATTATGCTAAAATTGAAGAAAATCTAAGAGTTTTTCTGAAATTATTTTGTTGCAAATGCGAAAGAGAAATCAAAGGAAAAAAAACAAAAGAGAAGTGTTAGTACAATTGTAAATAGATCCATACAACACCCTTTCCATCCATCGTACAAAGTCAGTTGTCAACCATTTTGTATCCACCATACTCATATTTATGTACTTTCTCTATGGTCTGTTGTCGTCCCTACCATTTGCTGCAAAACGTATTATTAATTAGGAAAACTAAATCTGAAATCCAGTGGGTGCAAACATTAAATCCAAAACATCAACGTAGAGGTTGTGACTAGTCAGCACACATCGATTCAGGTTATTACAAATTAATGATTAAGGTTTCAAATAAAACAAAATTTTACAAGATTACCCATTATATTGTTAAAAGTGTGTAAAGAAGCACCTGATAAGCACAAAGGTCAAAGGATAATTGAATTTTAAGGGGACATCATTTATTAAGTAAAGAAAATCATAGGGTCGGGTTAACAAAAGGGTCAGGTTATGTGGTTGAGACTGTCACCATTCCCAAAGTGGGTAAAGAGAGACCCATTATTTTAAAAAAATTAATACATTTTGATAACTGAAATCATATATATATATATATATATATATATATATATATATATATATATCTTTAA
>ML794449.1:315224-333877 GCA_009831015.1 Picea engelmannii | reverse complement strand
CCTTCTAGAAGCGGAAGCTTCTATTAGGTCTTCTTACATCCGCCTTATTCTATTTTATTGAAAGGTCTTATTAATATTGACCTTTATTACATCCGAATACATTGATCTACCTATGTGCGGGTTAGGACCTTAACATGTTCTTTGCTTTGTACAGGGCCCTGGAACATAATTCCTTTAATGCTTTCATAACATAATGCACACGTACTTTGCCTGTCTGATATGCATTTTTGTATCACAAGCATCTTTTCAGCCACAACGATTGTAATTGTATTGTTAATAAATTGTGGCAATGCTTTTTGCACAACATCTAACTAAACAGGCACATTAATAATTGACCTTGTTAAGCCCATCTGGGGTTGTTTATAGCCCCAAGGTCTGATTTGAGAAAATGAAATTCATAGAGACACAAGTCTCTCCTCAAGTTCCATAAGTGCACTTACATCTTCTAGTGGTGTATTACATCTTATTCGGTCAGGGGTTGCAAACTATGGAATTTTTCCATTTTCAACCGATCGTTTTCATGGAAGACAAACTTTCCCACTGGAAAATGGTTTATCATGCGCTGTCAACCTGATGCAGGAGCATCTCTCCACATCATCCAATCAGCCAACCAGCCACGTTAGTGCATTCAAGTCGCGTGATGAAGAGAGGCGCAATCCTCATTTAAAATTTGAATGAATGTAATTAAATTTTTTAGGCTGTTAAGCCATGAAGTCATGCCTTTGTGCAGGCGTAGAGTAGATAGGCATTTAATGTTTGTAAGGCTGAGATCTAGATCCGATTTGTGAACTAGAAAGCCAATTCAATGCTATTGAATAGGGTAGGTAGGTTGGAGGGAAACGCTCTAAGAGCCTCCTCATGTAAAATATCTTTGGGGGGGATGGCAATAGTATCTCATGGTAGAGAGTCTGCGAGTAGAGGGCAGAAGAGAAGGAGCCAAAACCTTGTTACAGGCCGTGCTCAGGAACACCTTGTAAATACAAGCGTTTGTCATATTTAATACAAATAGCAGTTTTCTTGCATGACTATGTGTTAAATGAATGTCTGTGAGTGTTCTTTACATGACGTGAATGTACATTGTAGATGTATGCTATAGGTTTTCATTTGTAGGAGTGTGTTTGATTTCCAGGGTTAGAAGTCTTTGTGGTTTCATACCAGGAGGGTGTGACAGAGTACCGCGGTCTCTGAATATCGGTGCATAGATGCATTTCTGAACTCTGTGGATTCAGACAAAGGCGTGCTGCGGGTACAAGAACTGGAATCGACAACTCATAAAGGACCTATGAGTTATTGAACACCTCAGGAGGCAAGGCTGTGTAGAAGAGACACAGTTGCAGATAGAAGCTCTGAGGATTTCTGTGAATCTCTGCCAGGTGGGCATTGAGCCAGTGCCAGGAGTGCACAAAGGAAGAACTATGCCGGAGAGTTCACTGAAGAAACAGAATCACTAAGGATTATGAGAGCTCTTCCAGGAGGGCATTGAGCAGGGGCATAAGGTGTACTGAAGAATACATAATTGTTGAGCGTTCTGTAAGAAGATACTCTGCCAGGTGGGCATCGAATAGATGCACAGTTAGGCACATGAGAACAGAACTCTTTGAGTTCTGCAGATTGAGGAAGAATCCAAGGAGAAGGACCTTTCACAGGGTTGTTGAACACCCTGAAAGTCTCAGCAAGGGGTTGCTTGAGGGAAGGATAGCCAGGAGGGCATCCAACCTCTCCATCTGAGGGAGAAGGAAAAAAAAGACAAGTTTTCCTTGGAGGTCGAAGCTACAGGAAAGCTCAGGGCGGATAGTACCTTTGTGTGCATGTGAATACTCTGCAGAGGAGCAGGAGTTGAAGAATCCTTCGAGGTTTCGAAAAGAAGGATAAGCTCAGGAGGGACAGTGGTTTTATCTGCATAAGCGAGGACTCAAATCGTGGAGCTCGTAGAGAGAAAAGGGAGCAAAGGTTGAGGCCTTTGGCTTTTGGAAATTCTTCCAAATCCTGGAAGAAAGCGTTGAAGCTCAGGAGGAGGCATAGCAGCCGTCTGATCAAACTAGAAAAGAGATTTGGGCCGTTGGTTTTCCACGCCCAGGAGAGAGTAGGAGGAGCGCACAGAAGGGGGAGATCGTGATCCATTGGATCTCACCCAGATACCCGTCAGCTGTTGGATCGGACAAAAGTTGCTCGAGGTTTAAACCCTCGTAAGAAAAGGAGAAAAGTCTCGACGAGAGGCATCGGCACTCGGGATATCAGGAATCTCGTGGACAAGAAGTCCATACATTTTGGGAATGTGAAGTCTGGAATCCCGATAAGGTGGAAAGCTCCGCTATGGGGCCTAGCTGACGTCATATCGGGATATCGGGGATTCTGTGGACAAGAGGTCCATGATTTTCGGCATTTAAAAGGCCGAAATTCCGATGAGGTGAAGAAGTGTTGAGAATTCAAACTCACGAGTGCATCGGAGTTTCAGCTAATCAGGGTTCGGGAGCCGGTAAGACAAGTTGTTTAGCATCGCGGGCACCGAAATTGCGATAGGGAAAATCCCGATAGGAAAAGGGAAAGGTCGGCGTTGACTGTATCAGGAATCGGGGATTCGAGAGTCCAACGCTCAACCAATGACCTCGCGAAGTTGCAAAGTCCGATCTCCCAAGTGTAAAGAGGGGATCTCGTGAGAGATTGTTGTGGGTGCAGATTTCCCGATAGGGAAATAGAAGAGCCGTTAGAGTTCTTCGGGTTGTGGTAAAGGAAAGATCCTATGTTGACATGGACCTTCCGACCTGCAGGTTGAGAGGTAGCGTGTGTCTGCGTCAGTTTGGTATCAGAACCTGATTCTTGCTTGTATATTTCAGGTGAAGCGAGAAGGTAAAGGAAGACAGAGTACTGAAACTCTGTGAGGATTTGTTTGCAGGTAGACAACAATCCAGAAGCAGTCAGGAGGACTGTAGGAGAAGCTGAGACACTCAGGGTTGCAGAGTGATAGTAGCAGATTTTCCAGGAGGGCAGACAAAGACAGCAACATGGCTACTGAAGGCCGAAGATACGCTGGAAAGAAAAACCCAAAGCTGATGAGCACAGCCGAAAGGGGGAAAGAACTTGCCGATATTAGGGCAATAATGGAAGAGCTTGAACTGCGGATGCAACATAATACCAAGTCGAGATGGGTATATGAATGGCCCATGATGAAGACAAAGGTAAAATGGCCAGTCAAGGAGTTGATGGCTAGAAGACAGCATAGACTGTTAAAAGGATGGTTGAGGCATGTTGAAAACCTTGACAAACCTGAGGAGAGGGTTCAGATATGTGAACCAGAGACTGGGAGGATTCTCGGTGAAGAGAACAAAATGGGATCAGCTGAAGATCTCAAGAACTGCCAACAGGGCAGAGAGGAAATTCCAGTTTTCCAGGTGGGCAATGAGTTGAGATCGATGCGGGATCTCACAGACTGTCATGAGGGCAGCTAAGGAATTTCACATTGCCAGCTGGGCGATGATATGAGGTCACTGCGGGATCTCGAAGACTGTCGGGAGGGTAGTAGAAGCATCCCATATTGCCATATGGGCAGGGATGAGCAGATGAGACTATCTGAGGGTCTCATGAACGCAGAAGTGAGTCGAGATCATCCTGAGGAGCTGACAGAACAGGTGAACTCAGAAGTGGATTTAAATCAGCAGGTGCAGCTGACAGATAAGGAAGATTCATGTGGTTTACTAGGCCATGTGAATGAAGATGATGACAAGTTAAAAACTTTCACCATCCGAAAGGACAATCTGAGGAGCCTTATAATGATTGGGGGAATCGAGATATTCCTGCCACTTGTCCAAGAGGAGGCAAAAATCTGGGTTGCAGATGCAACAACCACAGAAGCAAAACAACTAGTTGAGACTGTCAAGGAAGAAGAATTGGAGCAGGTATCTGAAGCTACCCAAGAAGGAGATGAAGAAGATGAGCATTCTGAGGAGTGTCTCAATGCTTTCAGCCAGGAAGTTGAGGAAGTTGCAGCACTGAAGCTGACAACAGGAGAAGCAGAAGAGGATGATGAGCATTCCGAGGAATGGCTCAATATTTTCAGCCAGGAGACTGAAAAGACTACAACCTGGGAGTTTGCAGAAAAATAAGAAGAAGAAAAGGCAGACAACTTTTGCTTTGTTGATCTGTATGAGAAGATTGAAGCCCTGGAGAAAAGGGTGAAAGTGCAGGGCATGAACATCCAACAGGTAAAGTTGGAAACTGATGAAGAAGGTGTGGGAGATCACAGTGATCTGCCCATGTGCCAAAAAAAATTGCAGCTGAGGAGACTACATGAACGGAGCCAGACACTGGAGCCGCTGGATGAAGTGATAGGAGAGATCAGGGAGCTGATGATCTGATCAGCAGATACTACCAGCAAGGAGAAGTTGAGAAGAAAGGAAACAACGGCAGCAGTGCAAAAGAAACAGCAGCAGCAGAGAGATGAGGCAGATGAACATCCCCAGAGGATGATTTGGGATCCAGGAGGATTTCAACAACTGAGATGGGAAGCTCATGAGCAGGAGCTCATGAATTTTGCAGCTGAGGAGTATGATGCAGGAGCATCTCTCCACATCATCTAGTTGGCCAGCCAGCCACGTCAGCGCATTCAAGTCGCGTGATGAAGAGAGGCACAGTCCTCATCTAAAATTTGAATGAATGTAATTAAATGTTTTAGGCTGTTGAGCCATGAAGCCGTGCCTTTGTGCAGGCGTAGAGTAGATAGGCCTTTAATGTTTGTAAGGCTGAGATCTAGATCCGGTTTGTGGACTAGACAACCCATTCAATGCTATTGAATAGGGTAGGTAGGTTGGCGGGAAGCGCTCTAAGAGCCTCCTCATGTAAAATATCTTTGGTGGGAATGGCAATAGTATCTCATGGTAGAGAGTCTGCGAGTAGAGGGAAGAAGAGAAGGAGCCGAGACCTTGTTACAGGCCGTGCTTAGGAACACCTTGTAAATACAGGCGTTCGTCATATTTAATACAAATAGCAGTTTTCCTGCATGACTATGTGTTAAATGAATGTATGTGAGTGTTCTTTACATGATGTGAATGTACGTTGTAGATGTATGATGTAGGTTTTCATTTGCAGGAGTGTGTTTTATTTCCAAGGTTAGAAGTCTTTGCGGTTTCATACCAGGAGGGTGTGACAGAGTACTGTGGTCTCTGAATACTGGTGCATAGATGCATTTCTGAACTCTGCGGATTCAGACAAAGGTGTGTTGCAGGCACAAGAACTAGAATCAACAACTCAGAAAGGACCTATGCGTTTATTGAACACCTTAGGAGGCAAGGCTGTGTAGAAGAGACACAGTTGCAGACAGAAGCTCTGAGGAGTTCTGTGAAGCTCTGCCAGGTGGGCATTGAGCCAGTGCCAGGAGTGCACAAAGGAAGAACTATGCTGGAGAGTTCACTGAAGAAACAAAATCACTAAGGATTCTAAGAGCTCTGCCAGGAGGGCATTGAGAAGGGGCATAAGGTGTACTGAAGAATACAGAACTGTTGGGCATTATGTAAGAAGATACTCTGCCAGGTGGGCATCGAATAGATGCGCAGTTAGGCACATGAGAACAGAACTCTTTGATTTTTGCAGATTGAGGAAGAATCCAAGGAGAAGGACCTTTCACAGGGTTGTTGAACACCCTGAAAGTCTCAGTAAGGGGTTGCTTGAGGGAAGGATAGCCAGGAGGGAATCCAACCTCTCCATCTGAGGGAGAAGGAAAAAAAAGACAAGTTTTCCTTGGAGGTCGAAGCTACAGGAAAGCTCGGGGCAGATAGTACCTTTGTGTGCATGTGAATACTCTGCAGAGGAGCAGGAGTTGAAGAATCCTTCGAGGATTCGAAAAGAAGGATAAGCTCAGGAGGAATAATGGTTTTATCCACATAAGCGAGGACTCAAATCGTGGAGCTCGTAGAGAGAAAAGGGAGCAAAGGTTGAGGCCTTTGGATTTTGGAAATTCTTCCAAATCCTGGAAGAAAGCATTGAAGCTCAGGAGGAGGCATAGCAGCCGTCTGATCAAACTGGAAAAGAGATCTGGGCCGTTGGTTTTCCACGCCCAGGAGAGAGTAGGAGGAGCACACAGAAGGGGGAGATCGTGAGCCATTGGATCTCACCCAGATACCCGTCAGTTGTTGGATCAGACAAAAATTTCTCGAGGTTTAAACCCTCGTAAGAAAAGGAGAAAAGTGTCGATGAGAGGCATCAACACTCGGGATATCGAGAATCCCATGGACAAGAAGTCCATACATTTTGGGAACGCGAAGTCCAGAATCCCGATAAGGTGGAAAGGTTCGTTGTGGGGACTAGCTGACGTCATATCGGGATATCGTGGATTTTGTGGACAAGAGGTCCATGTGTTTCGGCATTTGAAAGCCCGAAACCCCGAAAAGAGATAAGGTTGCAGGCTTATGAGGACTGGTCACATGGACTAGGGCATAGCCAGACGGGGCTAAGGCAAAAAGGGGCGCATCGACAAATCGGAGATCGGGAATTCGAGAGGATAGGGGACTCTTGACATCGGGGATCAAAAAATCCCGAAACCCGAAAGTATATGCATTTCCTGTTGTGAAAAGAGCAGCGGCCATATGCAAAGGCCGTGACAGGGAAAGCAGGACCTGTGGATCAGATTTCATCAGAAATTCCATAAGGGAATCAAAAGAGCCGCTTCGGCTCATGAACTGATTGAACGATCTTGTGAGCGGACGAGATAGTGTGTCTGCATCTGCGTCACAACCGAAGGTATTCTGCTTGCAAATGAGGCATGAAAGACTTACTGTTTTTTGAAAAATTCAATTGTTCGCAAATTGCACATGCAATGGGAGTGTCTTTCATTTGTTTCATGTAGGTATGTCTTGCATTTTTCTTTCGCAGGGAGGTATGGGTACAAACTATTTCCTAGTTTTCATTGGTGCTACTGCATGGTGTTGCTTGTAGACCATGAACTGGCACAGTTTCATGACCATTATGGGATATGCGATCGTACCTGTTTATGTTATGTTCTGCACGAACAAATTTCTTTGCATTATGATATGTGAGTTTCTCTCTAAAAGGAAGTGTAGCAATGTATTTTGTTCTCTCGCGCATGACCTTTTTCAAGTTGTGGTAACTTACTCTAGGTTTCTTGCCCAAGGGAAGGATGAGCTAGTGGAAATTGGGATGAATTTCACTCTCACCCAGCTTCTCAGAAACTACTTTACATTTTTTTTTCAAGGCCTCTATGGCCTTATCACAAGTCAGACGAATTTGACGAATATTTTTTTTCAAATTGTGATAACTTACTCTACGTTTTTTGTTTAAGCCCTCTATGGCCTCATCACAACTGTCATGAATTTTACGCATGTTTTTTTTTTTCAAGCCCTATCTGCCCATATCACAACTGGGAGGAGTCTCGTTTTCACTAAAAAGCATTCCACGCGTATGCAGATTCAATGTCGTTTGGGTGGCAAGAAAAGGTTCATAATGGATATGTGGTGTATCTGTTTTCAACGAGAGGATGTTAATTGTCCGATTGTGATTTGAATCGGTAACCCGAGAATGGACAATGCCATCTGGTAAGGGAGACCAGACCTGGATATTCACCCTAAATATCATAGACATGCATTGCAAACATAATCTGCAACCCTCCATATTCCCTTTTTCATATGGAAGCACCATGTTCACAAGGTATTCTTGCCAACTTCCAACTATCGACATATTTTCTATGAGATATGGGCAAAGGTGTTGATGCAAGCACCTAAAAGCATGTTGGTTGTCTCCTATAATCACATTGCAAAAGGACTGTACAGTGTAAATCCACAGCGACTGAACATCGAACTTTGCTGCCACCAAACAACAAATTGCATTGAACAGACTATCTCCACAGCAAGACACAACATTTGTTGCAAGCTGTAAACCATGGCAATCTATGCCATGCAAAATCCATTTCCATTGCAATTGAAGGTCTTTGCAAATACCAGACAAGTAAATACAAGGACCTTCTATATTGCATATGGAAATGTTTTTGTACAGCAGTGGTTCATAATGGCCACTGAGGGCATTGGCATGATGGAACAAGATGCAATATGGATTGTCAGATGCAGTTTTGTTGAATAGTAGATATCTTGTTTTTCTTGTCAATGACCATATGCCAATTGATATATTCAGCCAATTAGATAGCCACCGTATACAAAATGTGTCTCCCCAAAGTCCCCTCTATTGTGCAGGCAGAACTGGAGATGCAGACAACCGCATCTTTGAAAAATACGTAGCAACATCATGTATTCCATGCAACTGCCGAAGAAAATCAGATTCCAGTTCGTATTCATAGGACTGCAAATCCTTAGCATCACCATTTTTAAAACAAGTCAAGAAATAATCTATCAATCCATTGCGCAGCTCGGTCGACGAATACCGGAAATGCAATAGAACCTGGAATGTATCGAAAAGGCAATCCCCAATAGTATACGAGAATGCATCCAATCTAAAAAGCCCAATGCTATGCAAAACCACGTCAATGTTGTCATGTATAATGGACTGTGCATCTATTTCATATGACTCAACATCTATTACTTATTTCATCTTTTCAACTGTCATTTTCAAGATGTGTGCTACATACTTTCAGTTTCTATCAAAACAGAGAAAAGTAGGGGAAAAAAATAAAAGGTAGAAAAATAAAAAAGGAAATCAAAATAGCATATCAATCCTCGTATGTATCTTTCAAACTTCTTCTTCTCAACTTGAATCCCCCCTATTCCCCATACTAGATGAGAAGAAAACAGACTGACACTGGAAACTGAACCAAACATAAGAAAGAATGAAAATAAATAAAACCATAACTTTACTCGGTAGAAAGAGAACATGTAGACGCAGTTTTCCAACCCACAGAATAAAAGCATACCCTGCGTCTACACCTCGCCCGATGGTTCCCTCTACCGATAGCTCCCAACTAATTTTCGTAAATCCCTCTGCATTGCAATTTTCGGAAAACATGTGGACGCGACAGCCAACATATGAAGACGCATGGTTTCCAGGAACATAAACTAAGAGCATAGACAAAGATGTTCTACAATAGAATTTGGAGGCAGGAACTCCCACCATTGGAAAATAGCAAGAACATGGAAACTTACCCGTCAACAAAGGATGACAAGAGCTCAGCCCCAAAAAAACTGCAAACCGCAAGAGCAGGTCCAACAGCTTGTAAAGTTGAAGAACAACAAACCAGTGAACAACCACGAAGAGCTCAAACTGCAAGTGCAGGACCTCAACTTTGCAAAGTTGAATCAAACAAGAACTAGAATCATGGAACGAAGCAGAGAACAAGGATCGAGCACTCGAGCAGCGATGCCAACCATGAACGAAACTGTATTGCAACGCATCTGTACAATAAACATTTAAGACTGTCAGAGATGTTAGGTAAATAGTTAAGACTGTCAGGACCCTCGAAGGGCGTAGGCCTGTGCAAGCATTTAAGAAAATATGCAGCATGGCAGGCCTGTTCTCTCGAAGCACGCAACAATAAAGAAAAAATCACACATAGCAATATGGTAGAGAATGTATTCTACCCAGCAGAAAATGCTAAGGGAAACATTCGAACTAATTCTAGCATTAATCCACCTTCAACCAATGCATAATAAAATATATGATTCAAAAAGACCATATACTACCAAATACTTTGGATATGCCAACATATTTAACATTGGGAATAGTGAAGGCAACAATAAGACCTCCAATCCATTGTCCAATCAGATCTCGACAAACATGATACTTTTTATTATATAAAAATCGATGTTTTCACTTCCCTTGTTCCAACAATGCACAATATGGAAATATTTCTGGTCAATGCACAATCTAATACCAGGTCAACAATTTATCGATCGCTATAGTCCCTCTATGCCTATAGCAGGGACTAATAAGTGTTGGGTTCATGTTATCAACATTTTTATCGATGTATGTATATTATATAAATTCAAAACAACACCACTTTGAATCTAATAATTCACTTCTTATTTGTTATAGAGTAACTTTTAAAATTGATCCTATAATGGAAATAGTTTGTAACATAACAATAGAAATCCACATGAGATATTATAGATGTAATTTAAAAAGAAAATATTACAATACATATGAAACAAATAAGGATATAATCACAAGGGTTTTTCCTGAAACAAGTGAGTTAGAGTAGACTTGAGATGACAAGGCTTAATAATATTGGTCCAAAACAAATCTCCAATCTAACTCGCTTATTGAGAAATTGCCAAGTACATTGAAATTTCGGAAACACCTCATTTTCTAATATCTTTTTGTGAGGTCCTACAGATTTGAGTCCATTACCAAACATCTTAAAATGGAGATTCCGCTATTAATTATTAATGTTTAAAATTTTAATTAATGAAAGTAAAACATAAGTTATAAGGTAAATATCAACGTTAACTTTAAGAAATTAGTATTAGAAGTTAAATTCAAATAAAAAGGAAACTTTTTAAGTGTATCAAAGGTGATAGTTAATAATTGTTACTATTAGTTGAAGCTCTTTAGTAGTGGTTAATGACCATCACCATTTTTAGTTATAAAAACAAGAATTCGTAACAAAATTTGTAATACCCCTAGGTTGAACCCCAGTTGCAATGTACATATAGGCTGGTGAGCTAGGATATTTTGGGCCAGAGTGCCTTGTATATATGTTTTGAGGCTAGAGTGTCAGTGTGATTAGGTCATGGAGCCTAGATGCTAAAAGGAAAGTGAGCCTATCATTGTAAAATGTAATCACACACGATGATATTAATAAAATACATCATTGTTGCAGACCAACCAGACAAAAGAGATGGGGGCAAAAACTCTACTAGAAAGGGAAAGGGGGCTAAGAGTCTAGGAAAGGGGGCTAAGCCAAGGAAATATTATTATAATATTTCCTAAAGTATAAGTTGTGGGATATATTTTTCTCCTAAGTTCCCAAGAATGAGGAACATATCACCAAGTCGAGCACATGTATTTCCTAGCTTGACAAGTTTCAAGTTAAGGGCATGCAAACATATTGTTGAGAACTTAGTGTAACTCTCAATCTTTCCCATTCATTCTTACCACAATTATCTCATGTTCAATATGTCATATACCTCCCATACCTGTACTTTGGAGTAGTTGGGAGGAGTAACTTGAATAATTGAGCTGAAAAGGAAGGTTTTCATGCATGTTTGTTGTTGAAGAGGTGGGTTTTCATGCACGTGATCTATTGAAGAAGTGGGTTGTCAGGACCATAATCATTTCTCTTCGAGTGAGAGAAATTTTGGGAATTGATTTCCCAAGGTGCCAAGTTGCAGCTACATGGATCTGAGACTTCTTGTATGTCCTGTTGTTAAAGCGCCAGATGGGAAGTGGGGTAGTCAAAGGATTGTTGAGAAAAGAAGGGGCACACTTCCTGGGGTGGGACATGCATGAGGGGAATTAGGGATTTTAAGTTGCTTTCTAGTGTTGGCACCGAAATCTGAGATACTTTGTTGTTGACAAACCTTAGCCTGGCTTAGGAATCCTTTTCCCTGGTAAAGTTTTAGCCCTAGCTTGGGGGTGACCTACTGCTGAGAGTTTATGAGCAGCATAGTCTATGGCCAGGAGGAACGTCTGAGGTTTTCATGCAGTTGGTGAATTTGCAGAAAAATATAAGTTTCTTCTATGTATTTTTATTTAATTACTGTGTGTATAATTATGCATTTTGTTATGAGTTTTCTGGTATTTTTATGCATGCAATTATTTGTTGTAGTCTGTTTAATTATGTGCATATTCAGAACAATTTGTATTTTAATTATTGGTATCAAAGTTAGCAATTTCGTGGGGCATTGCCCAACTTGGGGCTAGGAATGCTACTATGTGCTATCACAGTAAATTTTTTGTTGATTTTTTCATAGTGGGGATGTTACAATGTGGTAATGGGACTCAACTAGGTGGTTGGGTAAGTTACAAAATTAGAAAGGAAATCCTTAATTTAGTTGCCAAAACATGAAGTGGTGATTTTGAGGACCACTTCTAAAGCCACTTTTGGCTAAGGTTCTAGAAGGATCTTAGGCAAAAGCATCTTTAGCAATGATCCCTAAAGTCCCACTGCAACCATGTCCATTTCCAATGTCACTTTTTGGTGGAGTGAACAAAAAATTGCCATGTTACATCCTTCTTTAGAACTAACAAATTTGACACTTTGCATGGTGATGCACTTAACTTGAATCCTCATATCTCAATGAGATCCTACACTTGCTTCCCAATTTCCTCTCTTTCTAGCAATGAGGTTTTATAGCGATCATGAGTCAATATTTGGTAATGTTGATTTGTTCATAAGTTGTATCTCATGCTGGATGGATTGTTTAAGAGGAACAATCTTTCTTTTAAGAAATAATTCCATGTTATTTGTAAATAAATTATCCAATTTATGCTTTTACAACTCTATCTTCAATGACTCTATGTGGGATCATATGTGTTTTTTCCAAATTTGCATATGATGACCATATAAGTGAAATTTTGTATTATGTTCCTCAATTATTTCACTTGATTTGCAAAAATAAATCACTTTGCCCCTATATTCATCTACTCTAACTAGATAAGTCTTACCATATATCTTAATGTGTCGCATTTTCACTAGCCTTGTGAAGATTGTGTCTCTCTCCATCCCACATGTAAGGACTAGCCACTTTCAATTCAAAGGCATTAGTTCACACCATGCCTCATTCTATATTGTTAGGAATAGGATCACGAAGAAACAAAAATAAAAACACAAAAATGAATACGTAAATAAAATACAGAAGAAAAAAATACAAGAGAGATAATGATATACGTGGTTCACCCTATATGAGTTATGTCCATGAATAAAAATACAGTCCTTTATTTATTTTTTCCATAAAAATGAAGGGATAACGCCTACAACACATCCAATGCAACCTCCTATTCACTCTCTCACAGTCTCCTCTCTCGGTCACAATACTATATCTCTCATTACAATACAATATATAGGATTCCATGACATCCAAACACCCTAATCCATTGACCTGGATTATATTACAACCTTAATTCATTAATCAGAATTAGAAAACCATGGGATGGAAAGCTATGTGCAAAAACCACCCAAAATGGATGCAAAAAACCACCCAATTTCTTTTTCTCAGGGGTTGTCACCCATGCTACGTCCAACACAATGTAATAACATGTGGGTATAATCATGCAAAGAATATAACACAAAATCCCCTCCAGGGACTGAGGTCTAAAAGTGGCTAAATCAGGAAGATAATCAAGCTTCACAACCAATAATCTCCCACTTGGAGACTGACCACATCAACTCCACCACCACTACACATGTTCGACTATGCTCCAACTTTGGACCCAGAAAGTTTCTCATATTCACCATCATTCTTGAAGGCCAACTAAAGCTGAGTAAGAACTCATTTTCTCCCTAGTTGTTATCTTCGTCAACATGTCTACAAGATTTTGGCTAGTGTTTATATTTTCCATCTTCAACTGTCCATCTTCCAAAACTGGTCGTATGAAATGCTACCTGAGTTGTATATGTTTAATTCTAGAATGGAAGGTTGATTTATTTGCAAGATGAATAGTACTCTAGTTGTCACTATGCAACTTGTTATTCTTCTAATTATTTCCCAATTCTTCTATAAACCTTTGTAACCAAATCACCTCTTTATTAGCCTCTATAGAAATGACATACTCATGCTTCTGTTGTTGAAAGTGCAACAACATTTTGCAATTTTGAAATCCAACTTATTGTTGTTCCACCTATAGTAAAAACATACCATGTGGTGCTCCTCTTTCTATCCATGTATGTGTTTCCTTATAGGAGGTCACATGTTCAAATCTAGAGGGGGGTAGGGTATGTATACCTCTGGTAGACTTTAGCATTTAAATCATTGCATGGAGGGGGTCTCTTGTCCCACAAACAAGGGGGTCTCATACATCAATTTAGTGTATGTCTTGGTCGTGACCTTAAATTATATTATTATTATTATTATTATTATTATTATTATTATTACTGTGTGCCATATCGGAATCAACATATCCATGTAGAACAATGTTTGAACCTCCAAAACAAAATTCCTAAGAAGTAGCACCTCTTAAATACCTAAGAATCCACTTTGCTTCCTTCCAATGCTCTTTACCTAGATTGTCCATATACTTTCTCACAACTCCCACTGCATGTGCAATATCTGGCCTACACTATCACATACATCAAGTTGTCAATTGTCGATGAGTAAAAAACCTTAGACATGTAATCTATTTTCTCTTGTGTCTTGGGAGACATCTCCTTAGTCAGTTTGAAATGGTTGTCCAAAGGCGTACTAACCGATTTTTCATCCTGCATTTTAAATCTTTCCAACACCTTCTCTATGTACTCACCATGAGACAATGTTAATTTGTGATTTTTCCTATCTCTTGTTATTCTCATGCCAAGGATTTTCTTTGCAACACCCAAATCCTTCATCGCATATGAATTAGCTAATTTTATTTTGAGCACATTGATATCCTACATGTTATAACTTACAACACACATGCCATCTACATACAATAACAAGATAATATAGCTTCCAATATCTATAAACCTTCACTTTCCAACGTATCTTCAACATTAGACTAGACTTGCAAACAAGTCAAACCATATCTATAAAAATAAATCACTCCACTCTGGAGAAGGAAATGTGAGAGAATCTCGAGTCTTTATCACTCCTTGTCAAATCAACATCGCTACTAGGAGAAAGACTACACCTGGCCCATTCACCACTATCCAAATTAGCATGGACCCATGAGTGAATGTATAATTCTCGCTTGGTCAAATCAACATGACCAATCTGGGAGAATGTCTTCCTGATGCTTCTAATTGGAGAAACATTACCATCCTGGGCCATTCACCACTAGCCAAATCAACATGACCCCGTGAGTGAATGTATCATCCTCCCTTGGTCAAACTAGCATGACTAATCTGGGAGAATGTATGCCCAATGCCGAAACGTCAACACTCCCTCTCAGTGAGGGAGACATTCGGTATCACGCCAAGATTATCTCTGAAGTATACAATTTTTTCTCTAGATAGAAACTTGGTGAGAATGTCCATAATATGATCATCTGTGGATATATACTAGATATTTATTGCTCCCTTTTGTACCATGTCTAAGATGAAATGATATTTTATCTCAATGTGCTTCGACCTGTCATGAAATATTGGATTTTCTGAAATTTTGGCAAAACTTTGATTATCACAGTGTATCAAGGTCATCTCTAGATCCTGATCAAATAGTCCTGCAAGAAGCTTCTAAATCCATACTGCTTCGCAACTGGTGACATTGGTTGTGATATACTCCGCCATTGTTGTAATGAGTGCTACAGAAGTATACTTCTTACTAATCCAGGATATCATAGTTGATCCTATGTTGAAGTAGCACCTCTAGGTGCTCTTTCTATCTATTGCACTCCCTTCCCAATCAGAATCTGTATATCCCTGCAGCCTCACTTCACCACCTGAGACATATCTCATACCATATCCAATTGCACCACATAGGTACCTCAATACATGCTTTGTTGCAACCCAATGGAACTGCCTCGACTCAACCATAAATTGGTTCAAGGTGTTCACTGCAAAGAAAATATTTGGCTTGGTGCTAACCAAATACATCAAGGATCCAATCAACTATATGTACATAATGGGATACACCAAACCTAAATCTGAAGCGAAATCACTCATCTTCTTCAGATTTGTCATCATAAGTGTAGCCATGGACTTGCAATCCATCATACTGAATTTTCTCAAGATCTCAATTGTGTACTTCCCATGTATGAGGAAGGTCTCACTTGGTCTCTACCACACCTTCAATGCCAAGAAATAATGCATCAAGCCAAGATTCTTCATTTTGAACTTAGAGGCCAAATCCCTCTTGCACCCGACAATGAGCCTCTCTGCCCTCGTAAGGAACATATCATCAACATACAACACTAAGATCAAAGGATCGCCATCAACAACCTTGTAGTAAATTTTGGGATCTGCATCACTCTTGGTGAAACTTAAACTCATCAAGTATCCATCAATCCTAGAGTATCATGCCTTGGATTCTTGCTTAAGTCTGTACACTGCCTTTTTCAATTTGCAAATATGAGACTCCTTCCCATGTATCACAAAGCCTTGAGGTTTCTCTATGTACACTTCCTCCTCAATTACACTATTGAGGAACGCGGTCTTCACATCCATATGATGTAATATCCAACCCATAACTGAAGCAAGAGAAATAGAAGTCATGATGGAAGTGTACCTAGCGACTAGAGCAAAAGTCTCCTCATAGTCTACTCCCTCTTTTTGACAAAATCCTCTCACCAAAAACCTCACTTTGTACTTCTCAATGTTGTCATTTGTTGCATGCTTGATCTTATAGATCCACTTGGAAGTCACCATTGAATTCCCCTCTGGTCTTGAAACTATCTCCCACACATCATTCTTCATGATGGATTTCTCTTCCATCATGGCATCCTTCCAAACCTGATGTCATGTTGCCTCCTCATAACTAGAAGGTTCAGAATCAATGATGTGACTCATCAATGCCATATAACTTGAGAACCTATGAGGTCATTTTCTTTGTACCATTGGGATATGCATGCCTCTTTGCATCCTGTAAAGTGTCACAAAGCCACATTGGCCTCTTCTTGGTCTCTACAACATCTCTAGGTAGATCCACTGGCTCCATTGGCTCTATCGACTCCTCTTGACAATGTGAAGGATGAACAACTAGGATAGAGATATATGTACCATTATCCTTCAGATCCTCCTACTCCTCACTATCAATATCCATATAAGACTCTTTAGACCTCCTAAAGGCTACCTCTTCATCGAAAGTAACATCTCGACTAACCTCAATCTGGTGTTGTCCGATGATGTATATCATGTAGGCCTTCAAAGTCTCATTATATCCCACAAAGGTACCATTATTTCCAGAAGGTTCTAACTTCATCCTCTTCTCCTTGGGCACTTGGATGTATATTATATGACCAAACATCCTCAAATGGATGACCTCTAGCTTCACTCCTGTGAATTCCTCCCCAGGAGTTTTATCTCCCAATATCTGGTGAGGACTCTTGTTATGAGCATAAAATGTTGTGTTGGATGCCTCTGCCCATAAGAACATGGGTCGATTCTGATCATGAATCATTGCCTTGAAAACCTCCACAATGGACCTATTCTTCCTTTCCACAATGCCATTCTAATGCAGGTTGTAAGGAAATGCCAACTCCCTCTTGATCCTTGATTCTTTGTAAAAATCATTGAATTCAATGGAAGTATACTCTTCTCCGTTATCTTTCCTTAAAACCTTGATTTTATTCCCCATCAAGTTTTATGTCTGAGCCTTGAACTCTTGGAACTTGTTGAATACTTCATCCTTTTTCTTCATGAAGTAGATCCATGTCTTCTAGGATAAATCATCAATGAATGACACATAGTACAAGAAGCCACCCAAGGATGATATTTTCATCAATCCACGTACATATGAATGCACTAGATCCAAGAGCCCTTTGGATCTACTATCACTACTTGGATAAGGTCCCTTGGTATTCTTTTCAAGTGTACATCCTCTGCAAACACCCTCATGCTTTGCCTAGAGCTCTGGAATACATGTAACCATTATTCTTGATACTGGTAAAGCCCCGTAATGCAGGTGAGTTAATCTCCAATGCCATAAATCACATAAATTAATATTGGCATGTACCAATGTCTAGGCTGGACGTCCTGATAATATGTATTGTCCTCTATCTCGAACACCAATCACTCCTGCTAATTCTATACTCGAGCCCTTGGGCCATACAAGAACCTGGCCATCTAAAAATGCAACTATGTAACCTATATCCTCTAACATTGGATAGGGAGTAGGTTCTTCCTTAATCCCGGTATAAATAGTACGTCTTTCATGTGTAGAGAATCTCCATACTATAGTTGAAACGATGTTTCTCCAACCCCTTTTACTACATACTTGGCATTGTCTCCAAGTTCCATTTGTAATGTCGATTCCTTCTCTGTTAAATATATGAGAGAATATTGGTAACCTTCCATGTGCCTAGAAGCACCATTTTCTACCAACCAAGTATCAAAACTATATTTTGTGTTGGATTCTCATCAACATTAGTTGTTTATGCATGTTTCATTCCCTTCCTTTTATTTTTAGGACACTGAGAAGCATAGTGATCAAATGTATGAAAATTGTACCACTTGATCTTTGGAATATCCTTCTTTTGTTCATGAATTGGAGATTATCCTCCACCTGTATTCTTCTTTCCGAACTTTCTTTTGTTGGACAACTGAGAGGGGGGGTGAATCAGTTGTTACCGTGCTTAAACAATTATGGTTCTTTTAAACTCTTTGTGGAGATATTGAATGATGATCACAATAATGCAGGGAAATAAACAATGGCACTTTCAGCATCATTCACATATATGAGAAACACAGAGACATATATTTCCCGAGGAAACCCATGAAGGGTAAAAACCTCTTTTTCTTTATATGATAAGTAATAGTTACATTCTTTGCAGTATCATACATATGAGCACCAACTCATAATGAGGCTACAACCTCAGTTTTGCAAGATGCAACTTGCTGAGAGCACCAACTCTCTGTTTTCTCTAGCACCCACTAGAAGGAAGCACCAACTCCCTGGTTTCTCTAGCACCAA
>ML794449.1:263103-307022 GCA_009831015.1 Picea engelmannii | reverse complement strand
AGCATCAACTCCCTGTGTTCAAGCACCCACTTGAACCTTTGAGGACACCAGTCCTCCCTAGCTCCTCCCAACCACCCTGAAATATAAATCTTTGCTACTGAAACTTATTACAGTGATATGATGTTCAACAATGGCTTACCAGATTCATCACTGTTCTGCTGCATTTCGTTGCTATGTCTGCCTCATTGCCTTTCATCACACATCACTTGCATTGTCTGTTCTTCCACTTTTTGTGCTCTGTGCGCCATGTCCAATCACTGCACAGTTCCTCTTCTGTGTTATTCAGCTGCTGCACTCTCCTCCTTCTTCACACATGAATCACCTTCACCAACAACAACCACAACAAACTCCAACAGCAACAACAACCCCATCTCTTCTCTGTACCATGTATTTATAGCTTCTGTGCACCTTGTGCATGCAATGTTCGCAATGCCTCTGCATGATGACTCCACGTCGTTATCCTCCACCTCTCGAGTTCTCTGTCTGATCATCATCATGACTCTTCAGCTTCTCTGGCCGTTTTCCCATGCGTTCAACATCACTGGATGTTGTGTTGAGATTCCTCAGCCTCTCTGGCAGTTGAGACTCTTCATCTTCTCTGTGACAGTCGATCTCACCTTCTCTATTTTAGTTTCAGGCTTCCACCCTCATCCATCTGTCAATCCCTTCTAAGAATAGTCTTCCTTCACTTGGACGAAGCTTGGAGACTCTTCATCTCCTCTGGCGATCACACAGGGGTCTCTTCGAATTCTCTGGCAGACGCCATCAATGGTCTCTGGTAGTTTCACTGTGTCGTGCATTAGTAGCCCTCCGATCAACACTTGATCTGACGGTTCATATTACATCATGATTTCACATATCGCGATATCGAGATTCTTGATGTCAATAATCTTTGACATGTCCAACTCTCGATCCCCGATGCCTCTCCATTGACTGGAATCAACGGTCCAGATCTGATCTTGATTCAACGACTGCGATTTAAGTCACGATTTTGCATATCGCGAAATCGAGATTCCTGTTGCATTGTTTCTTTGACATTTCCAACACGCGATCCTCGAAACTCTGACATGGTGTAAGTCTGTTGATGTCACATGTGTTAAATAACTACCACATGTCACCTTGATTCATGACTTACATGTGCTTGGCATGTTGAATCAGTCTGACACTTGTCATTACCTGGTTGTGCCACGTGTTCCTAGCTGACATGGTTTGCTGACGTCAGTCGGATCGACGGTCCAAATGTTATCTTGATTTGACAGCTCATATTACGTCGGGTTTTCACACATCGCGATTTCGGGATTCTTGATGTCAATATTCTTTGACATCTCCAACACTCGATCCCCGAAACTCCGACAGGGAGTCAGATCAACGGTCCACATAACCCCCTGAGATGGACGGTCCTCCTGCTTCCGGGATTTGTGAGCCCTCTCCTCCTTGCACTTTTAAATATCGTGCAGGTTTTCCTCGATCCAACGATGGTCGGAACCTGCCCTCAGATCTGACGCCTCTAACTTCAATTAGCCCTCCAGCTAAGCTCGTGGTCCACGTGACCTCCCCCTATATGACCGCAGCCAAACCTCCTCATCGAGGTTTCGGAATTTCCAATGTCGAAACATGTATGTCCTCAGGATTCGCGATCCCTCGAATCCTGATGCGCTCTTTACGCACTAGCTCTCCTAGCTAGGCTCCTGGCCCATATGACCGTTATCCCCAAGACTGTAGTCTTACCACTCGTCGGGGTTTTGAGATTTTCAATGCCGCAATGCATTGGCTCACGAGATTCCCAATATGTGAAACCCCAATGAGTCAACCCTCCTTTCGGGATTTCACCTTGGCTTTTCCCGATGGTAAACCTCGTGCATCTCATGTCTGATCTGACGACTGACGGGATTTTTGAATGAGATCCAACGACTCTCGATCTCTCCCTTCTGTAGGCTTCTCCTAAGCTCCTCCTGGATGTAGAAACCAACGGTCCAGATCTTCTTCTTCAGCTGATCTGACGGTTGTGCTCCCTCCTGAGCTTTGCAAACTTTCCTCCCAACCTTGGGAGAATTACAAGTTCTCAAAGGCCTCGACCTTTGTCTTCCTTCTCCTCTCCGAACTCCTGTATCTTGAGCTTTGTTGCACGCGTTCTCCTGGACGATGTTCCTCCTGAGCTTTCACTTCCGAATCCCCAAGGGATTCTTGGACTTCTGCTTCTCTGTAGAGTCTTCACATGCACACTCAGTGTTGTCTCTCTTGAGCTTCTCACACGCTCATACCCCTAAGGGATTTTATCCTTCTTCCTTTCTCCTGCAGATGAAGAAATATGGATGCCCTTAATTTTATCCTTCTACCTGTTAAACGCACTGCATTCAACTCTGCACTAATTCCTCCTGATCTTACGTTGTTCCTGTTTTTCCATCGATGCACACTCTGATCCTACCATCTTCATTGTTGTACTTTCCATCAATGACAAGCATACGCTACC
Source organism: Picea engelmannii (assembly GCA_009831015.1). Classification (NCBI taxonomy): domain Eukaryota; kingdom Viridiplantae; phylum Streptophyta; class Pinopsida; order Pinales; family Pinaceae; genus Picea; species Picea engelmannii. The sequence continues at coordinate 304,552 of ML794449.1, read as the reverse complement.
TGTTAAACATTTGCCAACATCTTTTTCCTTTTCCTTTTCTTGCATGAGCTGCAAGAGCTTGAGTTCCTTCATCCTGGGGATTTTTTAAGTTGTTCTTGGACAATAATTTGGCCTCATATTGGACACAATAAAACCATAGCCAATAAAACTTGGGCAACTCCTCTCGCCCACAAATTCTCTATACAAATGACTCCCATGAAGAATGAAATCCATTAAGAGTTACTATAACAAGTTATGCATCATCAATGGTGTCTCTAATGGCCTTGAGTTGATCTCTCAGCTGGGAGACTTTCATAAAATAAGTGGTAATTGAATCTGACTTGGTCATCATGATACAACGAAGTTGATTTCTCAAAGCTAATTTCTTGCTATTGTTCTTACTCTTGAACAAACCCACCAGGGAATCAAACATTCCTTTGACAGTTTTCAACTCAACAATGTGTGGAATGAAATGATATCTTATGGAATCTATAGAGATCCTCTTATCCTTTGCTTCATTATTCTTGTGCTTGGCTTTCTCTTCATCATTCTCTAGTTTTGAGACATTTTCTTTTACATAATTTTGAATCTCATTCTCATCCAAGATGAAGAGTATCTTGGTCTTCCAGGATCTTAAATTTGTAGCACCATCTAGTATGTCTTCTAGTTTGAAATCGGACACCATCTTGACCTACCCGAAACAAGAACAAAAAGATACAATACTCTTCTAGTGTTGTAGCCAACAATAGATCTGTGACTGTGCGGTGGAAAAATTCAACAAAGCTCTAAAACCATGTTGAGTTTTTTATTTCCATATATGATAATTATTTTCTTATGATTTCAAACCGAATTTTATGCCATTGTTGTCATAGAATAAGTACACACTGAAAATATCAACCAAAAATAACTGCAGTGGAAACAACAAAATCATAGAAAGATAGTTATACACAATATACACAATATTTTATCTTGGGAAACCCAACCTTGGGAGAAAACCCAACAAATTTTCATAAAAGTAAATCAATCCAAGTTCATCACCATTTACAGGAATAAACCTAGCACAAGATAATTACACAGTTGTGTGAGGAAGAACCCTAAAGGATAGCACACATCAAAATAATTGTTAAGATGAACCAGAAAAATAGTGCACCTCGAAGATAGCACAATTGGGAACTGCGCACTGCAATTGGAAATTGAGAACTGTGCACTGCAACTTGGAACTGAGAACTGTGCACTATAACATGGAACTAAGAACTGTGCACTGTAACAGACAACTGGGAATTGCACATTGTAACAGACAACTGGGAACTACGCACTGTAACAAATAATTGGGAATTGTGCACTTGATGAGAAGAGTTGTGTTATGTGTCAAGTGAAATAATCCAGCCTTTATTTATACAGTTTGAGTCACCTTCAATTTCCTTATGGGGATGACTTCTTCTTTTTTCTTCAATTTATTCTTTAATTCTTTGTAGGGTTTCTTCAATGGTATGTGTTGTCTTCTTGGAATTTCTTATTCACTAAAAAAAAATTCCATGAGCCTTGTTGATGTATCATCTCCTCACATGAACATCTAATTAATATAGGGCTCTAATGTTGAGTATATTCACTGAGAAGCCCCTCATCACGAGGGGTCTCTAGAGCCTACATATTCAACATTAGACTAGACTTGTAAACAAGTCAAACCTTCCCTATAAAAATAGATCACTCCATATTGGAGCAGGAAAGGTGAGAGCATCTTGAGTCTTTATCACTCCTCGTCAAATCATCATGCTTACTAGGAGAAAGAATACACCTAGTCCATTCACCACTATCCAAATCAGCGTGGCCCCATGAGTGAATGTATCATTCTCCCTTGGTCAAATCAGCATGAACAATTTGGGAGAATTCCCGCCCGATGTTGTTAACTGGAGAAACATCAACATCCTGATCCATTTACCACTAGAAAAATTAGCATGGCCCCATGAGTGAATGCATCATCCTCCCTTGGTCAAATCAACATGACCAATCTAGGAAAATGTTTTCCCAATGTTAAAACATAAACATCTTGCAACACATCACCTATTGCATTTGCTTCCTAGTTATTCTCATGTTTTTCATCCCCTTATTTTCCTTTTCAAGACCAAATATCTTTCTTCAAGTGTCCTTTCTTCCCGCAATGCCAGCACTCCAACTTCTCTCTGGATTTGTATCTTCCCTTCTTATGTTTCCCATGATTCCTTAGTCTCTTTCCTCTCTCCCTTTGTCTTCCCATTTTCTCCACATTCAAAGCATTACCTGATATCTCACCTATGCATTTTCGTTGCATTTCCTCACTAAGGATAACACCAACAACATCATCAAACTTTAAAGTGTTTGAACTAGAGACATAATTACTCACAACCATGACCAAGCCATTCCATATTTTTGGAAATTGACACAAAATCAAAAGAGCCATAACCTCATCATCAAATTTTACTCCTACAAAACTTCACTGACTAGTGGACATGTTATCATTTAAATGATCAACAACATACCCACCTTCCGACATCTTCATATTAAATAAACGCTTCATAAGAAATACTTTATTGCAGGCTAATGGTTTTTCATACAGTTTATCTAGTGCTTTCATTAGATATTTCATTGTCTTTTCTTTTTCAATGTTGAACACCACCGATGTTGTCGGGCACAGTTGTATTGTTCCTAGTGTCTTTATGTCAAGAACCTCCCATTATTTGTCCTTCATAGTCGTCGACTTCTTTGCAATTTTGTGCAATGGTAGGAAAATATTATTATGATATAGACAGTCTTCCATTTTCATCTTCCATAGTTGGTACTTTTGGTCTTTAAACTTCTCGACCCTAAACTATCCTTCTTCCATCACTTCTCCCACTCGAACTAGGAAACCCTCATCTCCTGTGAGTTTATCAATGAAATAAACCTTCATCTTTAATACCCATTGTTAGGAATAAGATCATGGAGTAATAAAAATAAAGCAAATCAAAATGAATGCAGAAATAAAACACAAAATAACACTATACAAGAGAGAGATTGATATATGTGTGTCACCCAATCTGGGCTACGTCCACAAAGAAACATCTAATCCTTTCTTTATTTTCTCCAACAAAATGAAGGGATAACACCTACAAAATATATGTTGCAACCTCCTCTTCACTCTCTCACAATATCATCTCTCAGTCACAATACTCTCTCTCTCATTACAATACAATATATAGGATCTCACGACATCCAAAATCCCTAATCCATTGACCTAGATTAGATTATAACCTTAATTCCTTAACCAGAATTAGAAAACCATGGGCCGAAAAACCGTGTGCCAAAACTTCCCAAAGCAAACACAAAATCACCTAAGAAAATGTCACTCAAGGGATCTACCCCCTTTGTGACCCCCCCCCCCCCCACTACACATGATGCAACGTAACAATGCTTGGGGATATTGTGCAAAGAATATAACACAAAACCCTCATCGGGAACTGGAATCTAGACATGACTAAAACAAGACCTTTAAATCAAGAAGACAAGCAGGCTCCATAACCAACATATCTTAGCTATGAGTTTGGATGATAAAGAAAACTTGAACTTGCACTATGTTATTTCTATAAATTCAACATCTTTAAGTAATTTTCCCAGTGGGTGTGGCAAAGGATGTGCCATCACCAATTTTTTTGAGTTATGACACAAGTGATTCTAAGATGGGATTCTTCTCACTTCCTAGGTGAAAGATGGTTTTTATTGATACAAGACAAGCGATTTTCATATCAGACTCTTCTAGCAGAGAGTTAAAATATAGTTATTATTATCACCTCCTATATTTGAATATTGACATGAAACAATGGTTCTCTTCCCTTTGTGTTTCTTTGTGATCTTTCCATCAAAGAGAGTTAATTATCAGCTACCTCTATTTTGTTTATTTCTACCACTTTTTCATCCTCTTTTGGGTCTATTATCCCCATTTTGTGGGATAATTAAGGAGATTATGTATCGAGGCCCTCATGTTGCAGATATGGAGTGTTGAGAGACTACATGACCATCAGTATCCACTTACACATATAGGAGCCTGCTTCATCACCACTTTTGATCCATTTGTCAACACATCCACCACACCAGCTAGCTTCTGGAAGGCATAAGGGTCTTGCTCCATGCGGTACAAGTCAAGTATTGTGGCAGGTAATCACCCTAATATTTAAGGAATTTGAACATGTTGTATTTGAGCTACTTTTTATTATAGAGTGTCTGTTTGTACATTATGCCTTTGACCTTGTTTCACCTTGGTGAGTGCCATAGATTTCCTAGTGGGTGGCCAACCTTTGGGAAAGTTTTATGACTGCGGGTCCCTTGACGGTTTATCGTACCATTCTCGACCATAATTACCACTTTATGCTCATTACATTCCCATCATATTTCCCTCTTATAGGTCCTTTGACTTTAGTGACCTAAGAAGGGCATGTACCTCATTCCATCGGAAGAAGGGGCTGAAAGACCAAAGGGATTATTGTTGGCTAATATATATATATATATATATATATATATATCTTTCAGATGCTTCACCCAGGGATTCCCTAAGAAAGAAATGAAATGCTTCCATGTAAGAAAAGGGGGACCTACACGAATAAATGATAATGAATGTTTAAGGGGTTAGTTGAAGGATAGGAGGTCTCATCACAAGCCATCCCATCATGATCATGGGTATCTAGTGGTATGAAATTATCATCATCTGGTCACGAAGCCAGGGTAGTGGCTCTCAATTTCATAGCTGAGAGAAAGGGGGTATCATCACGATCCAACCTTCTCATTTATGCAAGGTACTTGTGAGTGACATTGTCATCATATGGACACCATGCCAAGACAATGGCCTTAAACTCATTCCTTAAAATATGAAAGAAAAAAAGAGTGGCAAGAATATGGGCTTGGAAAAAATGCATTGCAAACGAAGGTGCCACACACCCTCTAAAAAGGCACCCATGAATGAGACAATGTGAGCCCTTGTATGTCATGAAACTCAACAACCTATGAAGTCTAAGCCTCTTCCACCTCATCATCCTTTACATAACCTTGCGAGGCCATCCTTTGGAGCATCTTGTTAACACATAAGATTGTATGGGTCAAAAAATTCACCTTGGTTTTGTTTTTTGAGTCATAAGGTTTATAGGACATAGGTGTTGAGTCTTTAGGTTGTAATCATATATTTATATTTGGTTTCAAAATGAATAAGGCTATGTATAGACTTGGTCTAAAGTTTGAGCTATGTGATTGTTGTAAATTCTAACCTTGTACAATGTCTATTGTAAACAGATATTCAGAAAAGATACAATGGCAAATACAAACATTACACAGAGATTTTTCCCCTGGAAACCCAAACCGGGAAAACCAACATATATTATATTCATTCATTGTGCTACATTGTTTACAATATAATATACATATAGGATCCAGTGGCATCCAAAACCCTAACCCAATGACCTGGATTAGTCCAAAACCCTAATTCCTTAACCGGAAATAGAAAACCATCGGCAAAAACCATGTGCCGAAAAAACCACCTAAATACATGGCTCGTGCAAAGAATATAACACATACCCAACAATTGTTATCATGACAAGTAAGAAGCCCCATGAGTCATACCTTTGGTTTTTTATATCATTTTCTTGGCATGTCATAAATCCAGGTTGTACTCAAAATCTCCACTTTGTCACTATAAATCCATTCAAGTGTGCAAGCTATGTTTGATCTGGCGCTGCGAACTGGTGGAAGAAGAGGGTTGTAGGTTGGACAGGTTGTATGCATCCTGGTGCAAATTCAAAATTATCAGCATCAACTCAGGGTGATCAGGTACTCTATGAGAATTTGTGTCTTGTTTGAAGGTCAATAAATGGTTTGGCTACTTGATTTTCCTTTGGGGCTGTGAAATGGAACAGGTGCTGTGAACTGAGATAGGCACTGTGAAATTCGTTGCGAACTCATTTCCTATAGTAGCTGCTTTTACAGATTTGATCATAAATCCAAAACTGTGATGTGGGTTTCTCTGGAATTTTTTGTGGAGGAATATGATATCCTTGTTGACTTGCTAACACAATTTCATCCTGACCCAGTTTGGAATTTGAGAGAAACAATTAAAACACCAATGCACTGTGAAATGCGCTGCAAACTCTCTATTTTGCATAGTTTTTGGATATTTGCCTTGTTTGGAGGTTGCCACCTGTCAGGGAGAGTTCGAATGACTTCTCAAATATTAGTTAGATGATAAAGGACACCTGCACCTAATATGTATCTCTATTAAAACCTCATACAGTGAGTTGGCAACAAATTCATAAATGAATTCCAACAACTTCCTGAAAATTTGCAATTTGTTGGATCCTTGTCTCTTTGACTGTTGCCACCTATATCCAAAGCTTAGAATCCAATGGAAGATATGGGTTTCTACCTCCTAAGCATATTTTGTATGTTATTTTATATTTAATGGTTGAGAGGAATCAAGAGAGGGGTTCAAATGATTCTAGATAGGGGAACTTATACTATTTTTTGCAACCAACTATGAAAAGTTTCCATGACTGTATATATCAGATTCAAGACTCTTGGTTAATCAAAGATCAGTCTATTTTCTTATTACCATATTCTGTATTAAATCTTGCTTTGATGTGGATTGTTGGTGAATGATTCATATCCATTACTTGTTCAAATTTTGCAGTAAAGGATTTGTTGTTATCTGTTGGTGCAAGTGTTATCGGAGCTTTATCTCTCATTATTTAGGAGGTTCATTTTGATGAGAATTTTTGTTATATGTGTCTCAGAATTGCCTGTTGTGATCTGATGCATGCATTACATGTTTCTTTAGTCTTCCATATTTCATTTACGTTTCAAAAACACTGATATGAAGTTATTCAAGCCTTGGTTGATGGTGTATACCTTGTGGATATTTTGTGATGATATTTAAATATAATTCCCTAAATATTTGTTTCACTTAGCTTAACTTCTACAAACTTTTACCAAATTATGGAATCTATTGATGGGTATTAGGCTTGCTTTAGCAGTATAAGAGAAACTCTTAGTGCTAACATATTTGGTGTTGTTGTCGGGGAACGAAGAGTGAAGCAAGCTTCCCTGGGAGAACAACATAGAGTCATATCTTGATGGTAGACAAGAGAGGGACACAAAAATTGACTGTAATCATCTACCTAGCGACTCCACATTCAAATACTCCATTGGAGGAAGGATCTTGTTGACTGAAAGATGACCATAAGGAAGGGAAAAAACATGTATCAGTTCATGAATCTCCTCTATGAACTCTTGTTTTTCTTTATCAGTTCATTTCTCTCTTTCCCTTTACGTATTAAGAGGATTATCCTATGTTTTGTCTATTCGAATGATCATAAGTCTTCTTTTATATATCTATCCTTGGAAGAAGAAGATCTGCATACTACTTGTGTTGTAGATGTTGATCTTGTCTTCTCACCTCAGCCTATTCAGAAAGATTATGTATGTATTCAAGTCCTTCCTGAATCTGATCAGCCTTGTAACCGTGAGGATGATGAAACCGATTTATCTCCTTCTCAGATCTTATTACCTTCTACTATTACTCTTGAGCCTTGCCCTCGGTTTGTTAAATGTCATTTTCAGCCCACTGTTTCCCAAACTAGAATCAGAGACAAAATGTTTAAACCTTTAAGGCTGCCATCTTATCTTCATCCTTACCCTCTTGACTTCTTCAAGTATCTTCCCCGTTTTTTTGGAGATGATCATCTTACAGCCGAGAGGAATTTGGAAGCCTTTGATAGCTTTGTTTATCAGTTTGAGATAGTACATGAAGATGTTACAATGAGGTTGTTCTCCAAATCTTTGTTTGGAGATGTTGATGTGTGGTTTAAAGGTTTCAGAATCAATTCTATTGGTTCTTGGATCGAGTTATGCAATGCCTTTTTAAAGTATTTGGGTGAGAACAAGTCTCTTGATCAGTACTTGGCTAATTTTAATGCTTTGAGGAGAGGGGAAGAAGAATCTTTGGTTGTCTTCAACAGGAGGTTTTATAGTGTTTATCATAGCATGCCATTGGAAATCTAACCTTCTGAGACTGCTGCCATAGTGTACTATGTAATGGATCAACATCCAGATCTTGTCCTTCTTTTGAGAGAAATAAAATCTTCATCTTTAAGAAGGTTGTTTAAAGATGCAAAGGAATTCGAGGAGAACATTCGGGCTTGCAAGAGGATTCGAGATCAAAAATACTTTGAAAATCTGCACGCACATGAACAACAAGACTATGAGTATATTTCATATTTGGAGCAGTAAGAATGTAAGTATGAATCTGATTTGGGACAACATTTGATAGTTTCTTCAAAGTATTCAGATTTTTCTATGAATCGGGATGTACAATATGCCTAAAATCAATTTCCAAAACATTTTGAGCATATAGTAACAAATGATTGTATAGATAATTACATGTTCTTAGCTTATCATTATCAGTGTGCTTTAAATCGTGTTATACAATTATCTTATGATCATTATTCTGAAGAAGAAATTGTCTCTCTTGATGATCAAGAGTTGATCTTGAAAGGACAAGAAGGTTATATGTTTTCAAGCAAAGGAGAATGTATGCATGAGCAGTTGTCTTTTCTAAATCATGACATTTCATATCATGGATTTGAGGATCTAGTTGCAGCTCTATTGGAGTCATATTTTTTATATTCTCTAAAGGTTTCATATTTCATTATTTCACCAACATTCGTGAGTGAGTATGGATTTATGAAAGAGTTTATATTGTTGTTGTTATGTTCTTGTTATTATTCATTAATCAGTAGTAGAGACGAGATCATTTCAATCTTAAAATTACTTGAATGTTTTTTGTGGAAGTATGTCTTTACCTGATCAATTGGAGCTCTGGTTATAGGTAGGGTAGTATAGGAAATAAGCTCTCTTCTCGATTTCCTTCAGTTTTCAACAGGTTTATCAGTCAGTTTGCTTAAATAAGTGGCATATTTTGGCAATGTTTCAGAGGTTAGTTGCACAGATGACTCCATATCCCAATGGATAAGGCAACTAGAACTGCATGTTCTTGGCAGCTCACATGGAGCATGCCATCCCCTGTGGAGCCAAATGTTAACACATAATATTGCATGGGTCAAAAAATTCACCTTGGTTTTTTCTTTTGAGTCATAAGGTTTATAGGACATAGGTGTTGAATCTTTAGGTTGTAATCATAAAGTTAGATTTGTTTTCAAAATGAATAAGGCTATGTATAGCCTTGGTCTAAAGTTTGAGCTATGTGATTGTTATCATGACAGGTAAGAAGCTCCATGAGTCATACCTTTGGTTTTTTATATCATTTTCTTGACATGTCATACATCCAGGTTGTACTCAAAGTCTCCCCTTTGTCACTATAAATTATTTCAAGTGTGCAAGCTATGTTTGATCTGGCGTTGCGAACTGGTCGAAGAAGAGGGTTGTAGCTTGGATAGGTTCTAGGCATCCTGGTGCAAATTCAAAATTACCAGCATCAACTCAAGGTCATCAGGTACCCCATTATCATTTGTATCTTTTTCAAAGTTAAATAAAGGGTTTGGCAATTTGATTTTCCTTTGGCGTTGTGAACTGAGACAGGCGTTGTAAAATTCGTTGTGAACTAATTTCTTGTAGCAATTGTTTTTACAGATTTGATCATAAATCCAAAATGGTGATGTGGGTTTCTCTGAAATACTTTTTGGAGGAAGATGATATCCTTGTTGACTTGCTGACCAAATTTCAGCCTGGCCCAATTTGTAATTTGAGAGAAACAATTAAAACATTAGTGCACTGCGAAATGCGTTACAAAGTCTTTGTTTTGCATAGTTTTTGGATATTCACCTTGTTTGGAGGTTGCCACCTGTCAGGGAGGGTTCGAATGAATTCTCAGAGATTAGTTAGATGATAAAGGACAACTGCACCTAATATTTAGCTCCATTAAAACCTCATATGGTGAGTTTGCAACAAATTCATAATTGAATTCCAACAACTTCCTGAAAATTTGCAATTTGTTGGATCCTTGTCTCTTTGACTATTGCCACCTATCTCAAAAGCCTAGAATCCAATGGAAGAGATGGGTTTAGACCTCCTAAGAATATTTTGTATGTTATTTTATATTTAATAGGTGAGAGGAATCAAGAGAGGGGTTCAAGTGATTCTAGATAGGGGAACTTATACTATTTTTTTTAGCCAACTGTGAAAAGTTTCCATGACTGTATATATCATATTCAAGACTCTTGGTTAATCAAAGATCAGTCTATTTTCTTATTACCATATTTTGTATTCAATATTTCTTTGATGTGGATTGTTGGTGAAAGATTCATCTTCATTACTTGTTCAAATGTTGCAGTAAAGGATTTGTTGTTATCTATTGGTGCAAGTGTTATCAGAGCTTTATTTCTCATTATTTAGGAGGTTCCTTTTAATGATAATTTCTACTATATGTGTCTCGAAATTGTCTCTTGTGTTCTAATGCATGTATTACATGTTTCTTTAGTCTTCCATCTTTCATTTCTGTTTCAAAAACACTGATATGAAGTTATTCAAGCTGTTCTTGTTGGTGTATACCTTGTGGAGATTTTGTGTTGATATTTAAATATAATTCCTTGAATATTTGTTGCACTTGAGCTTAACTTCTACAAACTTTTACCAAATTATGGAATCTTTTGATGGGTATTAGGCTTCCTCTTTAGCATTCTAAGAGAAACTCTTAGTTCTAACACATCCCCTACTTGGATTCTTTGGTTTACCCAATAGGACTCCTATGACAACCCTCCCATACTTAAACTTAGTCAATTATATAGGGTTTTGAGCATTTGCTTAATTTCATGAGGTAGTTACGATGCACATGTTTAGGTGCCTTGCTTATTATACATGATTTACACTTGTCACAGTATATTTGACTTGATATCTTTGGAGGGCATATCTTTTTGTCTTGTAGGACCTTGTTGGTGGACATTTTTCGGGGAGCAAACCTAACTTGGGCTTCCATGGGGCTTCAAGCCCACAGGTTGGATTCCAAGGGCCCACGTGTCACATGGAAATTACATACCTTTTGAGGCCTAGAGTACATCATGGATGACATGACCTAACCCTCACATGCCAAACATTTTTCCTAGGAGAGGCAAAACATCATCTTTTGGAGGCTTGACGTCACCTAGAGGGCTAGGGTTTGGTGGTGATGGTGTTGTTTGATGACATGTGGCACATTTTTTAAGGAAAGAAGCTTGAATAACAATAAGAGAGGACTTGGATGAGTGACAAGTAGCCTTTGGATTCCTATCCATGCATGTACTTACCCAACGACTTCTTCAAAGTGCCAAAACATCCCCTAAAGGGGTGACGTCACCTTATTCTAGGGTTTCTTTTGTGTAAAAGTGAACTTAATAGTGAATTGTTTAATATTATTTTGATGCAAGGGGTAAGATAAGGGTTGTTGACCCCTTATCCTGTGTTTTACCCTTGATAAGTGGACAAACTATGTGATATACATTTTGTATAAATAGGGATCATGAAATCTCATTTTGAATTATAACTCTCCCATTGTGAAGAGCTAAGGACTGAAATTTTCACTACCCTTGAGGATTTTTTGTTATATTGTGATATGATATGGTGTTTCTTTGGTGATGGACTTGATGATGATGATGTGCTATCTCTTGGAGGTCATTTTCTAGCTATTGTGGTGGTTTATCTTGGCATGCTATGGTTTATCTTGTTGCTATTGGATTGGTAAGACTTTTTACTTGTTGCTATCATTTGTAATTCAAACTCAACGTTGATTTTTCTAAGGTTGAGTAGGAAGTATAAGTGCATAAACCACTACTTTAGCTCCACCATAATTTTCAATCATAGAATTATTGTTTTGCAAGGGTTTGCTAAGGAAGTATAAGTGCATACACCCCTTAGTTTTAAACCCTAGAGAGGCTACTTGCCTTGGGGAATAAGAGAATTTATACCCCCAAGGAGGTAGTATCTCTAGATATTTTCTTTGACCCCATTAACCCATAATTAAAGGCACTAGTCATTGCATTGGAGAAATAAAAAAAGTTGCATTAGTAAACATGAAAAGTTGATGTTTTAAAGTTCTTTCGTTTGGACATTGTTCCTTGATCCCTAGGCTATCTTGCCTCATTGAGGCATCCTCTTTCACCCACTAAAAACATTTTTTTTTACAAAACTAACCTACTGACATTAGGGTTGCATAAATCTGACCGTCTAACCCTAGATAACTCCTAAACTAACCCTGGGAATTGGCTATAACTTTTCCCTAGCAAACTACTAACCCTAGCGCACTTTTTGAGCTAGTTTAAAGTAATTTTCATTGGCAGATTTTTATGTTACAAGGATTGGTTTTCTACAGCCATAAGGCTGATAAATATCACTACAATTAGATTTTGTGACAATCGTGATTTTGTGCTAAAGTCTTACTATATCACTGTTGAGTTAAACTAGTCTTTACTAACTTGTCTCGTGCTTATTCAATTGGAGTTTTAGAACTTATTTTACAACTCTTGTTATATTTTACATGCTGATATATATCATTGATTATTGTTGTAATTAGGGACAGCAAGCTTAACTTGCTTGTCCTCCTAACATATTACAAGCATACTTGGTTTTTCATTGTGTCTCGAGCAAGTATTCTTCTCTAAGCAAGTCACTCAAAGCATTGGCAACCCTAAAAATTTCTCAAGGATTATTTTCAAGTTCCCTCTACCATTTAGAAATGACCTTTAGGGGCATCCATTCATACATCTCATTTTCCATCTCAATTTCCCCTGGGTCACCGGGATTCCCCCCTTGGTGTGACTACCTCACCTCTAAAGTGACGGGAACACCTACCTAAGGTGACAGTGGGTAGGTTATCTCTAAGTTGTCTCCAATTGGTGGTTGGATTGGGCTTTTCCTAACCTATAAATTGTGTGATAACATTTTGGCATCGTTTTCGGGGAGGATTTTGAATCCTCTTCCGGACCCTAATGACACTTTGGAAAGCTATCCCAAATCCTCTCCCCCATCTTGCTTGGTGACTCCAACCAAGGGACGTTCCCTTTTTTCCCCTTTTTGATGATCTTTTATTGAATCTCATATGGCGACTCCACCTTCCCAGAAACCTTCCTCTTCCAAGCCTTTCTCCCTAGGAGGTTCAAGCCTTCTAAGGTTTACCAAATAAGACCTCCCCTCAAGCCTCATGTTTTCAAAACCCTTTTCCACGACACCTTTCCCCTTGCTGCAATGGCTTACCCTTGGGAAAAGGACCTCTGAAAACCCCTTAAAATTTCCACTATCCAGGGATACACCAATGCAATGCTAAAAGAGTCAAACAAGTGGTTTCCAAATTTCCCTGAAAATAATGTAGTGACTGTTGAGGATCATCTTTACATCATGGGTCGAGACATGGACAATGCAAGGATTGAGCATGAGGATGTAACCATGAATTTATTCGCTTCATCATTAACTGAAGAAGCTCTTGATTGGTTAAGAATCCTTCCTGACAGTCATCTCATGTCTTATGAAGCTTTTTCCAACTTATTTAAGAGCAGATGGTCAACAAAGAAATATGGTGGGACACTTGGATCTCAATTCAATCAAATAAAGAAAAAGGAGAATGATACAATGAAAGAATAAATGTTATATTTAACATGTCGTATAACCATATTCCAACAGAGTTATTTCCTATAGCCTCATCAGTCTCTCTCCTATATATGAATGCTTTTGAAGGGAAATTTTTCTTCATTATGAAGGAAAAGAAGCCTACATCGCTAGCACAAGGAAAATAGTATAGTATTGACATTGAAGAGAAACTTCTTGATTCAAAGGTAGAGCCTTTTTAGTACCCTCATGTCAAGGCAGAAGAAAAGACTAAGGCTTCCAGCAGCAGTGCTCCTGATCCGATTTCCCTCTTGACTCAAAAAATAGATCATATGAGTACTCAGTTTACCCAGATGAAGAACCATATTATGGGTCATTTGACCACTGTAGAGAGAAATCAATATACTCCTAGACCTCATTTTACCAGACAACAAAGAGATGAAACATGATGGAAACCAAGGCCTCAACAAGAGGCAAAGGCCTCAAATACTTTGAAACCAGTTGGGATGGTTGACACAAAAGCTTGGTGCCTTCCATGCCAAGAAACTCTCATAGAAGATGATCGTCCCCAACGATATGAAGATTCCCACGATGATATGAATTTCATGGATATGATATGAATTTTCCAAGAGGAACAAGTCACATAAGAATAGATCAATAAAGCTAGGAGATGGGGGGAAAGAGAGGGGAGACTCCAGGCCTTGAATCAGTTAACAGACGATCAGGAGAAGGAATTAAGGAGGAGTGAATATTTGACCTACACTAGAAGAAATAAAACTTCATCCCCTCCACCACAGTCTAACACTCCTCTTCCATTAGAATAGAAGGTGGTCCCACCATATCCACCTCTAGTACATGAGTTTCTTCCTAAGCCAAATCCCACAGATGAGATCTAGTTGAATATAGATGTCGAAACCATGTTTGGAAAACTAAATATGACAATCCTAGTGACAGATATGTGTAAGATCCCTTCTGTGAAAAGGGAAATCTTGAAGATATTACAAGTACCGACTGAGAAGGAATACCCTCCTATCATATTGAACACTATGTATCTCGATCTGCAAAGAGACAATAATCCTCCCTTCTATATTTCATTAGGCATGAATGGCCTATGCTTGAACAACTACATGCTTGATTCTGGGGCCTCAACGAATGTCATGTCATTGAAGGTGATGGAACAACTTGGTTTGAAGACAACCTGAATTTATGGAAATGTATGTGGTCTTGATTTTATAAAGGTCAAGGTTTTAGGGGTATGTGAGGACGTTGAGGTATTTTTTATTGATTTTACACATATTATCCTCCTCATGGATATAGTAGTGATCGATGTTCCAAATGCTTTGGGGATGCTCCTATAAAGGAGATGGTCTTCTTCCCTTGGGGGTTTCCTTAGCATGAGCCTTACCCATGCATACATCCCCCTGGGTGATGGAACCTATGAGATTTTTCACAACAGGGAAAAGAATGATAAAAATGTAATGGATCCTAATGGCCTGGATTATTTCAATGTGTGTGACTACGATGTGCCTCGGTAGATTATTGAGTATGATCCATCTAAGTTTCCTTTTATGCAGGAAGACTCCATAGATATGCTCCTCCCTAGGACAGGTGAATACAAAGAGAAACATGAAAAGTACCATGGGAAACAACCATGATCTATCCAATTTTTTAAGAAAGAAGATGAAGAACGTGAACAAGCCATTAAAAGGATGGTCAATGTAGAGCCTCCTTCCTATCCATACATTGAGAACATACCTTACATCAATTTTAGTGAAGGAATTGTTTCTCTCATGTGGGACAAGAGAAAGGGAAAGCCCAAGTATGACCATAGAGATGAAAACTCATGGATTGGCCCTTACATCATCAAGAATAAGTTCAATAACAAAAAGTACTATCTGACATCCTTGGATGGGAGAAATATGCCATTACCAGTGGATGGATCTCTTCTCCGACCTTATGTTCAAATCACATGACTTCTTCAGGGCCCATGCCCTAGGTAAGTAGGTAGCTCATATTTCTTTCCTTGCAATTTCATCTTTATTGCTCATATTAGTTTAGATGCATTTAATTTTCACTTTTCTCTACTTGCATATTGATTTCATGCTTAGTTTAGAAGTTTTTGAAAAAATGCTAAAATTTTATTTTTCTAGATTAGTTTTTATTTTTGGATTTTTATGTATATGGACGAAGGGTGATAGCACCACCCTAGATTTTCTGATGTTTTGTCTGAGATTTGGCAGGAACAAGTCTACCAGGAGATGTTGTGGTTCTCATGCACTCTACGACGAGCACATGTCCCCAAGTAGGAGCCATATATTATCCTCATTTTGTGGGATAACTAAGGAGATCGTGTATCGAGGTCCTCATGTTGCAGATATGGAGTGTCAAGAGGCTACATGACCATTAGTATCCACTTACACATACAGGATCTCTCTCTATCACCACTTTTGATTCATTTGTCAGCACATCCACCACACCAGCTAGCTTCTAGAAGGAATAAGGGTCTTGCTTCATGCAGTACAAGTCGGGTATTGTGGCATGTAATCACCCTAATATTTAAGGCATTTGAACATGTTATATTTGAGATACTTTTTATTATAGAGTGCTTGCTTGGACATTATGCCTTTAACCTTGTTTCACCTTGGTGAGTGTCATATATTTCCTAATGAGTGGCCAACCTTTGGGAAAGGTTTTGACTAGGGGTCCCTTGAAGGGTTATCATACCATTCCCGACCATACTTACCATTTTCTGCTCATTACATTCTCATCATATTTCGCTCTCCTAGGTCCTTTGACTTTAGTGACCCAAGAAGGGCATGTACCTCATTCCATGGGAGGAAGGGTTTGAAGGCCCATAGGGATTGTTGTTGGCTAAAAAGATAAAATCCTATATATATAGACCTTTCATATGCTTCGCCCAGGGAGCCCCTGAAACAGAAATGAAATGTTTCTCTGTAAGAAAAGGGGGACCTACAAGAATATATGATAATGAATGCTTAAGGGGTTAGTTGAAATATAGGAGGTCTCATCACGAGCTGACCTATCATGATCATGGGTATCTAGTGGTATGAAATTACCATCATCTGGTCACCAATCTAGGGTAATGGCTCTCAGTTGCATAGCTAAGAGAAAGGGGGTCTCATCATGAGCCATCCTTCTCTTTTCTGAAAGATACTTGTGAGTGACATTGCCATCATTTGGACAGCACACGAAGACGGTGGCCTTCAAATCATTCTTTAAAATATGAAAGAAAAAAAGAGTGACAAGAAGATGGGCTTGGAAGAAATGCATTGCAAAAGAAGGTGTCACACGCCCTTTACAAAGTCACCCATGAATGAGACAATATGAGTCCTTGTATGCCATGAAACTCAATGACTTATGAAGTCTAAGCCCCTTCCACCTCATCATCCTTTACATAACCTTGAGAGGCCATCCTTGGGAGCATCCCCTACTTGAATTCTTTGGTTTTCCCAATAGGATTCCTATGGCACCCCTCCCATACTTAAACTTGGTCAATTGTATAAGGTTTTGAGCATTTGTTTAATTTAATGAGGTAGTTTTGATGCACATGTTTAGGTGCCTTAATTATTAGACGTGGTTTATGCTTTTCATGATATCTTTGACTTGAGATCTTTGGAGGGCATAAAATTTTTTCTTGTAGGACCTTGTTGGTGGAAATTTTTCAAGGAGAAAGCCTCTCTTAGGCTTCCATGGGGCTTCAAGCCCACAGGTTGGATGTCAAGGGCCCTCATGCCGGATGATAGAGACATACCTTTGGAGGCATAGAGGACATCATGGATGACATGACCTAGCCCTCACATGCCAAACGTTTTTTCTAGGAGAGGTAAAATGTCATTGTTTGGAGGCTTGACGTCACCTAGAGGGATAGGGTTTGGTGGTGATGGTGTTGTTTGATGACATGTGGCACATTTTGAAGTAAGTAAGATTGAATACCATCAAGAGAGGAATTGGATGAGTGACAAGTGGCCTTTGGATGCCTAGCCATGCATCTACCTACCCAATGACTTCTTCAAAGTGCCAAAACATCCCCTAAAGGGGTGACGTCACCTTATTCTAGGGTTTCTTTTGTGTAAAAGTAAACTTAAAAGTGAATTGTTTAATATTATTTTGATGCAAGGGGTAAGATAAGGGTTTTTGATCCCTTATCTTATGTTTTACCCTTGCTAAGTGGAAAAACTATGTGATAGACATTTTGTATAAATAGAGATCATGAAATCTCATTTTGAATCATAACTCTCCCATTGTGAAAAACTAAGGACTGGAATTTTTGCTACCCTTGAGGCTTTTTTGTTATCTTGTGCTTGATATGGTGTTTCTTTGGTTATGTACTTGATGATGATAATGCACTATCTCTTGGAGGTCATTTTCTAGCTATTGTGGTGGTTTATCTTGACATGTTATGGTTTATCTTGTTGTTATTGGATTGGTAAGACTTTTTACTTGTTGTTATTGGATTGGTAAGACTTTTTACTTGTTTCTATCATTTGTAATTCAAGCTCAAGGTTGATTTTTCTAAGGCTAAGTAGGAAGTATAAGTGCATACACCCCTACTTTAGCTCCACCATAATTTTCAAGCATAGAATTATTTTTTTGCAAGGGTTTGCTAAGGAAGTATAAGTACATACACCCCTTAATTTTAAACCCTAGCTAGGTTACTTGCCTTGGGGAATAAGAGAATTTATACCCCCAAGGAGGTGGTAGCTCTAGCTATTTTCTTTGACCCCATTAACCCATAATTAAAGGCACTATTTGTTGCATTGGAGAAATAAAAACATTGCATTGGTAAACGTGAAAAGTTGATGTTTTAAAGTTTTTTCATTTGGACATTGTTCCTTGAGCCCCGAGCTATCTTGCCTCATTGAAGCATCCTCTTTCACCCACTAAAACTTTTTTCTATTACAAAACTAACCTACAACCATTAGGGTTTCAGAAATCTAACCCTCTAACCCTAGATAACTCATAAACTAACCCTAGGAATTGGCTATAACTTTTCCCTAGCAAACTACTAACCCTAGCGCACTTTTTGAGCTAGTTTAAAGTAATTTTCATTGACTGATTTTTCTGTTACAAGGCTTGGTTTACTACAGACATAAGGCAGATAAATATCACTGCAGTTAGCTTTTTTTTGAAAACCTTGATTTTGTGCTAAAGTCTTACTATATCATTGTTGAGTTAAACTAGTATTTACTAGCTTGTCTCGTGCTTATTCGATTGGAATTTTAGTACTTATTTTGAAGCTCTTGTTATCTTTTACATGCTGATATATACCATTGATTATTGCTTCAATCAGGGACAGCAAGCTTAACTTACTTGTCTGCCTAACATATTATAAGCATACTTGGTTTTTCATTGTGTCTCGGGCAGGTATCTTCTCTTAGCAGGTGATCTAGGTGGATATCGGTGGCCACCCACCTTTTCCAAATGGCTCAAAATAGTTTTCTGTCAATTTTGGCAATTTACTATTTTTAGCAGGTTTTAACTTCCGGGGCCATTTTGAGGGTCCAAATGGAGGTTTTTCTAGATTGAGGTTCTCAATGATAGCCGAAGGCATAATTGAGCCCCATACATCTCATTTTCTGTCTCAATTTCCCCTAGTGTCACAGGGATTCCCCCCTTGAGGTGACTACCTCACCTCTAAAGTGACGGGAACACTTGCGTAAGGTGACAATGGGTAGGTGCTCTCTAAGTTGTCGCCAATTGGTGGTTGGGTCAAGCTTTTCCCAATCTACAACTTGTACAATAACAGGGTCAACAAAGATTTATTTCCCTTCTTACTATAGGGATGCAATTATTGATGTATATCCCAACACTCATCCTTCCTGTGGGTTTTTGTGTTGACACAGATTTTGGGACAATTGACCTTCATTCTTGGACTCGGGGAGGGGAAAAATTATCTATGTCTTCTCTTCTTCTTAGAGGGTTCATTTTCCACAAATCTCTTTGAAAGTATCTTATGTGACTAGAACTCTTTGTTCCACTCAATTATGACAAGATATACATGCCCTTGGCCTCCATTTACATAATTTTGGTATAGACATCATTTAGGGTTTTGATCTCAAACAATGCCAATTCCTTCTGGATGTAACTACATAGTCCATATATGTACTTCCAAGACTACATTTTTTTATCTACACGAAGTGCCATTGTGGCATACTAGCGAATACCCAAAAATTTTCCTAAATTAGTATCATTAAATTGTGATTGAACAATCAAACTTGATTGTAGAGAATCTTGTATATATCACTCATTTAATTGGTTCAGCTACCTAATAACACAAGTTTACAAAAAGAAGTGAAACTCAAGCTCTCAAAGACCCTAACTAAGTTATCTATGGCTCAATTTATGTTCACATGATATTATTAATTCCAAAAGGGGAGGTCATGGGATGTATTATCCTCAACAATCATCTTTCCCTAGTGGGCATAGAACCCTGGAAATTAAGTTATGCACCAAGTTTGATAGTGATATGCAACATTCATTCTAAAAAATAATAATGGATTACTAATCCTTTGCTCCCTCGAGGAGATTGATCTAACCCTATGACTAGGTCAATGCCTTGTTTTATTTATGTGGAATCATCCAAGTTAGTGATGTGGTTGTCTTGCATGTCCACAACCCTTGGGTGTTGCACACCTCTTTGGGTCTTACCAAATTTCTTGTCGATTATGTAACAAAACTTGATGTTTGTGGATCTTCTTTTGTGATTGATTTCCACTACAAGTCTCACAATTTGATCTTTTGACCCTTCTATCCCTTAAATCATTGTGCCTTTGCAAGACTCACAACTTGCCTTCACAATTTTTGTTGGATATTGCAACTAGGTGTTGTGGTCTTCAATTGATCCACAACTTAATTCTTTAGATGTTTACAACTAAATGGTCTCTTGTGAACTTTGTGTTCTCACAAATTTTACCATAAATATCTATACTCAAACTACTCATTAGCTAAAAATGAGACAGACAAAAAGATAATAACAAATAACCTAGCATAAATGAGGTTCTTTATTTTAGATTCAATTATATTCATGTTAGAAGAGTATCTCAAAAAAAAGAAAGATATTTCTTGACTTCAAAAAAAAAAAATGGAAAATGCATCAAACACATATGGTTCTTATACTAGTGTAAGATATTCAAGGTCTATATTGTCATTAATAATCAATTAGATTTTTACATATTGCTTTGAACAAATTCAAGGTGGACATAGAGGATGTGGCAATAGCATTAGGATTATCTAGGGAACAACTCTTGGACCAATTCACGTGACTTAGGCAGATGGAGGTACTACCATGCTATGCCTTCATAGATTTGAAACTTAAGCATGGAAATATCTAGTGTGGATGTAATCGTGACCAGCCTATGGAAAGATCTAGGTGATCCATTCTTGATAGAGACATTGTGTGAGACACACAATAAAGGAAACTAGCTCAGTGAATCGGCCTTGAGACCTCCTACATGAATATCAAAGCACTCGACCAAATGTTGAAAATTTGTGTTCTATTTGAACATTTTTACCCATTTTCAATGATTTTTACATGGAGTTTTGGAAAGAAAAACTATCAATGATGTTGTGCACCAAAATTGTATAACTCGTAAAGTTTACAAGTTATATAACAACCTGCATGTAATTTTCTCCTTATAAGGGTCACTTGAAAGGTTTTCTCCTTCATGTGTGTGTGTGTGTGTGTGTGTGTGTGTGTGCATATCAAATTTTAATTCATTTATGAAATACTCTATGGTTGAAAGAGTGAGAAGTCAAAATTTAAAATATTAGGGACTCAAGTCAATAAGGGATTGCTTTAACTCCAAGGGTGTATCATATTGTTCCAAATTTCCACATGCAAAAGAATTATTTGTAGGTGGAAACCTTGGGTAAAGATCAACTTGTGCAAGGTTGTCACTGAATTTTTATTTTATTTTTTCCTATCAATGGCCTCTTAAATTTTGGGAAATTAATTTTTTTTCATATATATTTTTCTTGTAAAATACTAATCGTAGATATTTTAAACACTTCAACCCCTTTGGATGTTTAATAGATTGAGACTTGAGTATAGGGTTGGTATATATTGGATACTTATTATATGGTCTCGTTTTTTTTAAACTAGACACTCTAGTTGTATGTGAACTAATTTCTATTTCAATTTATTTTATTAGAGAAGCATTAACATGGCTTGTTGACGTCATTGGTTGATATTTACATTAATATAAATTTTTCATTTCCAATGGCTCAAATTCCCATTAATTTGGCATAAGGATATGATGGACATAGTGTAAAAATATTAACAAGTCCTGAATCCATGAGCAGGAAAAAAATAAAGCATATTAAAAAACCATTAATGACATGATTTGTTTTTCCAAACCATATGAGAATTTTCCAATAACCCAAAACATTTGGCACATGTACAAAGTGCAACATCATTAACAATTTTTCAATCCATGAGTAGGGTAAAGCACAGGTGTGTGCGCACACACACACACAAAACCATTAATAAGTGTTTTTTTTCAAACAATGAGAAAAAATCCCAACAACCTAGAATGCCTTGCATTTGACATATGGACAAAGAGTGGCACCATTAACAAGATTTGAATACATGAATTGGGAATTAAAAACCATTAAATGATAATAGTTGGACACGAAGGCTACAACAAGGTGAAAATACCACAACTACACTAAGCATTATCATCCATGTTATTACAACTAGAATGCTACATGCTCCTAAAGTTGTCAACCTAAAATTGACACTAATAATTTGTGTGAATATAAACTAAAGGGATATAAAAATATCCAACCATCATAAATCTTGTGTTTGACTCAACCACTTGAGATCAAGCTAACACACTCAGTTATATATATATATGAAATTTTATTCTTAGTTTCTTAACATTATCATTTTTTTTTTATGTTGTAGTAATTTTCCATAATAGGCTATCATTTTATAATTTTTTTAAATATTAGATTGTGTAATGCCCCTTCTTACTTAATTTTATTTTTGTGTATGATTAGGAAGTTAATCTCGAGTTAGTTGATGAGTTTTATGGTTTTATTATGAAGTTAATCATGGGTCTTAGTGAAACAAGAATTTGTCACCAGAAGGGCCATATAGGAGCATATCACTATTGTCTACGAGAACTCCAAGATGGAAGTATGACAGTAAAACCTGCAAAAGGAAACTTATGAGGTTGAACATTTGATGTAGTTTTATTACTTATGTTGCCAACCTACTTGTGTGTGTGTGTGTGTGTGTGTGTGTGTGTGTGTGTGTGTGTGTGTGTGTGTGTGTGTTCATACATGTGCAGTGTACAGGGTGAAGCCTTACCAACTCGCCAACAAATAGGTGTAGGACACGACCAGGAAGCTTTGGTGTCAATTGTCTTGGAATGAGTTGACACAAATCTACTTACCCACTCAATCCTTGAGAATGAATAGTGGTGCTTTTGCTCACCCACTTGGTCTCGGAGATAGAGTAGTGGTGTTTACCCACTTGGTCTCAAAGACAAGTAGTAGTGATTTTTCTACCCACCCAGTTATGAGGATGCGTCATGATGATTTTGGTTGCCTACTCAATGCCAAGATAGAGGTACATAGTATTTTGAAGAATATGCAAGGTTACGGAAGTCAGATAGGCTAACAAATCAATCATTGTTCGCTAGTGACATACCCAATATCTAGAAGTTGGGGTGACATACCTAATCTAAGTACTTAAGTTGTGGGAATAAGAATAGTGAATCTTTACTCCATGGTTATGACTAAGGGGGCTTGCAATAATGTGGGAATCCTTACTCCTTAGGAGTTAATCCTTTAAGATTTTGAGCTACACTATGGTAATTATAAGTAAATCTAATTATGTTATTAGTTTAACTAAAAATTACCCACAAGAGGTAATTTGAAATATTAATATTTTAATGAGAAATTAAATTAATGAATTAATGTAAATATATATTGGAAAATTATCTTCAAGGGGAATGATTATTTACCCATTTAAAAATAAATAAATAAAATAAAAATAAAAAAGATGTCACATTGGTGATGAATATTGAATAATTTTTTTAAAAAATTAAATAAATTAGAATTTTATATGAATTAATAGAAATATATATTGGAAAATTATCTTCAAGTAACACATAAAGGGAATTATTATTTACCCAATTAAAAATAAATAAATGAAAAATAGAGAAGATGTCGCATTGGTGGTGAATATTGAGTAAATTTTTAAAAATTAAATAAATTAGAATTTTAGGTAAGGACAAGATGTCAATCCTCATTGGGCATATAAATACAAGGGGTTACCCTTGAGTTAGGAGCCATCCAAGATAGTACAAAAATGCCACCAAAACATTGTAAGAATAATGGTCAAATTCTTGCACATCTTGATAAAGATTTTGTTTCCCATGTGTGATTATTTTCTTGTGATGATTTTAGTGATCATCTATGTGTTGAACTATTAAAAAAAAAAAAAAAAACCTCATCCTCAGGTTTTTTTACAATTCAGGAAAACATGTGTCGTACGGACTTGGAACACTCATTTTGAATCCAGAAAAAGGTTTTCACAACCCAAATTTCGTGATCTAGGCGATTTCTGAAAAGTACAAAAACACCGTGTGGATTTTCCACCCAATTCTACTCTTGATCTCCACATATATTTGTTCTTCTTATCCCTTAGTTTGTTATACCTAACTTACATGTCAAATGTTTGTATAAATGTATAAATCAAAGAGAATAGCACTTTAATTCTATGCTCTTTTATATGGAAGAAAACAATGAAAATGGGAAATCGGTACCTAAAGTTATCATCTCTTGATTCACTAAATTTGCTTTAATCTCCACAATTTAGTTGGATAAATCATTGATATATCCAACAGCATTGTTTATGGCCTTTATATATGGTAAAATGATTGGAATTTGCTTCTAATTACTTTTTTGGGAAAATTGCTGTCATATCTAACAATCTATGTGGGGTAACATGTTATGGCATCTTATAGTTATAGGAAAAATGTTTTCTTGGATGGTAAAATGCAACTTTATTGTTTCAAGTTATACTCTTATAAGCTTACTGATTTCATTGTAGAAAAAAAACAGCTTTTTGTGGGCATCATTCTGAGTTATAATCCTATAACCCAATCAATTTTGCAATGTTATTATCACAATGTATTTTTAGTATAAATTCCAAATAAAATCCCTCTTTGCCAAGTTTATTTTCTAGTGATAATTGTTTCCTTGTGTATTTGATTTCAATCAATTTTGCATTGACATTATCATAATGTATTTTTAGTATAAATTCCAAATAAAATCCCTCTTTGCCCAGTTTATTTTCTAGTGATAATTGTTGCCTTGTGTATTTGATTTCATAGCTGAATTTCTTCATGGAAGAATCATTTTCTTGTGTAAATCTGGGCTTGGAGTATTATTGTTAGATTTTCCTTCAACTCATTCTAACTATACTGATATTTGGCATAAAACCATATAAATGAGTTGTCTTTGAATTCGTATGTCGAAGCTAAATTTAGACATAAAATTAACTTGATGGATTATGTCTAACTTGTCTTGGCTGTGAGATAAGACTGAAGCTCGAGTTGTTCCTTACACTTGTTATTACTAATAATTAATGTGAACTGAAAAGCCTTAGCACATAAGTGTTGTACGAGGATTGTATGCAATATGTTTGTTAAATCATCTCAATCAATTGCTTATTCATTTTAATCTACTTGCTAACTAATTGAAGTGATGAATGAATCCAGTAAGAATGTAAATATGTCGAAATTTTATACCCATTTTAGATAGAATATATCTAAAGGATATATTAATGGAATCTAGTATTTGGTGAGTTAAATAAAGTATTCAATACTCATTGGTAAATAAGTATGTGAGTTAGACTTAACTCAAAGGGTTGAATAATATTAGGCTTGCATAAGGATGTTTGATAAGTAGGCAATAAAAGAGGTGGAGGTGACATCAAATTAATTCTACTTAAATATCTTTGTTTTTAGATCGCATTTGTGTGAGCTTAATCTTTAATGGAAATATTAGAAAATTATATATTGTTGTAGGTGTCAATATGTGGATAGATTTTGATATATTCCTGAAAGTATTCAATATAATCATGAAGATGCAATACTTGTGTTTGAGCTTCTATTTTATTGTGGACAAGTGTTGGCTATAAATTCTTTGTTAAGTATTTGTTGTTCCATATTTTGCGTAGAAAGTGTTTAAAGTAATGCATGAACCAAAACCCACAAAATTAAGAACCTCATGCATAATCTCTTACACTTATTGATGCAGTAGAAAATCCCTGTAGCAATTCTAACACCTACAGGGTTGTGCTCTGCCTTCAGAATGCACAATGAAACTCGTGTTTGAACATTTAACAAACATTTCAATTGATTTTGTTAAGATTGAAATAGAAGAAATTGATTACCATCACAAGAACACAAACAAGCTATGAATCCTTGCCTTTATCATTTATTGCATAAATTCTTCCGATTAAAATGTGATCAATAAATATATCCTTCGTAGCTAGACTAAAACTAATTGACTGCATTGTTCCTCTATGTATTACACAATATTTTCTTTATCCCGTTTTCTGTGGCAATCTAAACCACTTCAATAGGCCCAAGTGAATCTCGATGCAATTCTTCACTAGATGATCAACCTCTCAACACCTTTTTCCCTCTCTTTTTATTCCCAATGCCTCCTTTGTCGATTTGTTTATATCCATTGAGAGGACGAACAATCATGGCAGTTCACTATCCAACCATTTTCCCAATTCGAAATTCGTTCCCTCTTCTTTCACCAATGATTGTCACTTGGCGTTCAATCTTCATGAGACATGTGGACTAAACTTGGACTCAAAATGTTGAGTAATAGCATAAATTTTTCAGCATAATTCATGTAGCATGGAATTTCAACATAAATCATGTAGCATGGAGTTGCAACATAAACATGTAGCGCGGAGTTGCAACATAGAATCCTAAAGTGTGGAGTTGCAACATTGTCATTTGTAACAAGGAGTCACAACACGAGCTGCATAGTAAAGTTGTATCCATCCTTATTCGTCCTAAATCGACTTGTACATAATTGAACAATTTTTGGGTGATGCGGATTACCCAAAACCAAAAATGCTCCTGCATCAGAGACCCTTGGTAAGAAAAACATGAGCTCCCATCTCATGTGGTTATTGCTCCAAAGGATGAAGAGTTTCGTAGGCATATTATTTCTTCTTCAGAAACTCGAGATGCATCCTCAAAACCTTTGTTTTTCCACTTGACTAAATATTTCAAATACTCCTTGTTGCGAGTTATTCTACCAATCCTTGTGGCCAAAATTATTCCAATTCTTCAGCTAGCTTGACTAGTAATTGTCGTTCCCATTCATCCAGAGTACCTTCATCATCACTTTTTTATCCTTCGTGAAACTCGTACAGATCACCAACATTGAATGTTGGAGATATATTGAAATTGTTTGGGAGTTCCAACTGATAAGAATTATCAGAAATTCTCCTCAAGATTTTGCAGGGTCCTATTCTCTTATACTTAAGTAAATTTTTATATGTACCTCTAGGAAATCGTTCCTTTCTCCAGTGAGCTATGACTAACCCACCTTCTTTAACGATTTTATGCCTTCATCACAGATCTTTCCTCTAATTATATTGGTTATTTCTTGGCTGTAGTTTATGCTTCACATGTTCATGTAGTTCTTACATTTGTCAGCAAAATCACTTACATCAACACTCCTTTTATCTCCTATATCTAGTAAATCAACCAAATCTACCACCCTTTTAGGTGACCTTCCATGAACAATTTGAAATGGGCTCTTTCATATATATGTGTTCATTGAATCATTGTAAGTGAATTTAGATTGTGTCAAAACTAAATCCCACTGGCTAGGATTTTCACCGCTCAAACTTCTCAATAAGTTTCCCAAACTTCAGTTTTCCCATTTGTTTTGGGATGATAGGTCGAACTATATAGAAACTTATAACCAAACTTTTTATAAAGTGTTCTCCAAAAGTGACCAAGAAATATTGTCTCTTTGTCTGAAGTAATACTCCTCGGTAGACCATGTAACCTTACCACTTCTTTGAAAAATAAGGCAACCACTTCACTAGCATCACGTGTCTTCTTACATGCTACAAAATGTGTCATTTTTGAAACCCTGTCTACTACCACCATCACTGAATCATGCTTCCTTTGTTTCATAGGTAGTCCCAAAATAAAATACATGCTTACATCTTCCCACGGTCTTTCAAGTACCGGCAATGGAGTGAAAAGTTCAGTATTCTAACTTCCACCTTTGGCTAGTTGACAAACTCTACAACACTAAACAAATTTTTTAATGTCTTTGTAGATGTTGGGACAAAAGTACCATTATTTCACCAACGTTGTTGTCGTGTACATGCCACCATGTCCTCCCAAACTGCCACTATGTAACTCTCTAATGAGATTCAACCGTAATGAACCATGTGGAATGCACAATTGTTGGTTCTCAAACAAGAATCCTTCTTGAATATGGTAATCCAAGAATGGTGTTCGGTCCATACTCAATGGTTCTTTTCACACTTTCCAAGCCTATGAAAAATATGCATCCTCTTCATACAACCTTTTCACACATTCCAAACTTACCACTTCAACTGACATGGTGTTTAGCAATATTGTCCTTTGACTCATTGTACCAACAACCTTGTTTGATTTCCCTGACATGTGTTTCAAAACAAAGATATAATTTTGTAAAAAATCTACCTATTTAGAATGCTTCTAATTCAATTTACCTTGGTTGTTAATGTACTGCAGCGCCTTGTGATCAGTAAAAAAAACAAACTCCTTTGGAAGCAAGTTATGTTGCCACTTCTTTAAGGCCTTGATGATAACATAAAATTCTTGATCATAAATAGAGTATTTATTCCTTGCTTCATTCAATTTCTCACTGAAAAATGTTATCGATCTACCTTCTTGGCTCAAAACTGCTCCAATAGTTGTCCCACTTGCATCACAGTCTACTTGAAATACCTTATTGAAATCTGGAAGTACCAACACTAGTTGTTATGTTACCTTTTTCTTCAAGTCTTCAAATGACTTTGTTGATCTACTGTCCACTGAAATGTGTCTTTCTTCATGCATTCAGTAAGAGGCGCACCATCTAAAATAGTCTTTACCTTCTCGGAATCCATCTTTAAACCTTATTTGAAAACCACAAAACCCAAGTATACAAGATCCTTTTGTAAAAACGTACACTTATTTAGATTTATGAGCAATGCCTCATTTTTGAATCATTGTAACACTTTATTCACATGCTCTAAATGTTCCTCTTTGCTCATATTGAAAATCAGTATGGCATCTAAGTATATAACAACAAATTTTCCCAAAAATGATTTCAAAACTTCATTAATCAACCTCATAAACGTACTAGATGCATTAGTTAACACAAATAGCATAACTAACCATTCAAACAACCCATGTCTTGTCTTGAACATTGTCTTCCATTCATCTCTTTCTCTTATCTGAATTTGATGATAACCACTCTTCAAATCAATCTTCGTGAAGTATTCAACACCACTCAAACAGTCCATAAGATCATCCATTCTCAGTAAAGGAAACATGTACTTGATGGTAATGTTATTAATATTTTGTGAATCTGTACACATCTGCCACTCACCATTTTGTTTTAGATTTCAAAACTGTTGGTATTTCGCAAGGACTCAAACTTTCGCGAATTAATCCTCTGTCAAGTAACTCATGTACTTGCCTATTTATTTATTCACTCTCTGTTGGAGTCATTCGATAAAGTGTTTTATTTGGAAAACTTGATCCTGGTATCAAGTCAATCCGATGCGATATATTTCTCAATGGAGGTAACCCTATTGGTAAATCATCTACTACAATTTCCTTAAATTCTTTCAACAACTATTGAATCTTGGATGATATAAAATTCATTTTCTCAATCTTCTGAATCCTTTTTGGCATTATGTCCAAACACAACCACTTTGTTTCTGCTCTCTTAGAAACTCTTTAGCAGAACATAACATGATTCGATTGTTACGATTATGCATATTCTTGTTGATAATTTCATCCATAACCTTATTTTTATTGTTGTCCATACCCTCGTTGTTATCGTTTTCCATGAACTTGATGTTACTATTGTCCATACCCTTTTCCAACATTGGCACCAACTTATAGCGTTGTTCATCCTTGACAAATTTGTATGAATTATCTTTTCCATCGTGGAATACCTTTCTGTCAAACATCCACGGTCTCTCAAACGATAAATGATGTGCATCCATATATATCACGTCACATAAAACTTGTTCGTTGAAACTCTCAATCTGGAAACTCAATAAACATTTCTCAGTCACAGTCACCACTTGTTGTCCTTTTTGTAACCATGAAACTCAATAGGGATTAGAATGTGGAATGCTTTTCAACCTCAATTTCTCCATTACTTCAGTGGATACTAAATTTTATGTATTTTCGTGATCTATGACAAGATGACAACACTTATCCCGAATTTTACATTTAGTTTTCAACACTCTCTTTCTTTGTTCAAGTTCTTTTGTTGCATGTCTCAAGCTTGAGTAATAATCTTCTCAACATCAGGTTTTCTCCTTTTTCTTATTGAAGTACTTCCAATTACCACCAGCAACTATTGTCTCATCTACCTATGTAACTTGTATCCTAGCCTCATTCCTTCTCATTGTGGCATGCTTCTCCGGACATTATGATGCTTTGTGTCCCTCTACTCCACATCTATAACATGTAATCACATACTAACCTCAACCAAAACCTCTACCTCCGCCAACGCTTCTTCTCCCTCTTGTATCTTGATTTTTGGTCAATCCATCCTTATCATTGTCTTTAGCAGTACTTTCTCTTCCCCTACCTCAGTACAAGGAAAAGACCCTATAGCGGAGGTTTTTGCGGAAACCCCTATAAAAATAGCCCAAAAATTCGTTTGTAGTGGAGGTCACTAGAGGAGGTGTGTGGGCGAATGTTTTCGCGGAATTTTTTTTAACAATGCGTTTATAAGACTATACCGCATCGTTGCACCACAAGAAATCAACATACCAATGCTAATAGACAATGGTGCGTCGTTGGAGAGTTATTTAAAAAAATAGAAAATAATAGTGCACATCATATAAAAGAAGCTCGCGAGCACCAGTGCGCACAAAACGGGCGCACCAATGCACAACAAATAGGTGCACCATCTTCACGTTTTTCCTTTTAAAAATGCATATTGGTGCATCATTTTCCATTGGGCGCATGGATGCATTCCAAACTGGTGCATCGTCACAAGTTTTGTTTTTAAATAGCAGTGTGTTGTTTGCAGTGGTGCGCCACCAGAAATCAATGCACCGGTGTGAATAGACAATGGTGCATCATTGTAGATTTATTTAAAAAAAAAAAAATGGTGCACATCATATAAAATAAGCTCGTGAGCACCAGTGCACACGAAACAGGCACACAGGTGCGCAACAAACAAGTGCACAGTATTTGTGTTTTGTTTTAAAAAAAAGCATAACAGTGGGCCCTTTTCCTCTAGAAACACTGATGTGTTCCATATGGTGCATCATCATAGGGTTTTTTAAAAATAACGGTGTGTTGTTTGCAATGGTGAGCAACGGTGTGCTTAATGCAAGTGCACTGGAACATGGGTAAATAAAAAAAAACTTGCAGTAAAAAACCAATTTTACAATTTCCAGTGTAGAGAAGATCTCAAGCATTGGTGCCACCTTTGCCCAATTGAAGCGCATTGTCGTTGATGCTTCCATTGCTTGCTTTAATTTTGTTTGGTGCTTGGTTCGTGGGATTAAATTGTGAAATTGAGTAAATTTTGCATTGTTTTTCAAAAACAAAATTATGGGCAGTGCGTTTGAGTCGTTTGGCTCGCACCACGTGTGGTGCACCCTGTAAATTTTACAAGGCACACCGAAAATGTATAGGTTGTTATCACCAGTGCATCGTAATATGGAACACATTGGTGCATACTTTTAAAGGACACACTGGTGCATTCCCAATAAATGGCGCACCATCGAAAATAAATAGCTTCCATTAAACGGTGCGTTGTTTTAGTGAACGCACTGGTGCATTCATAGAACTATATGCATCATTTAATGGAAACTATTTATTTTCGACAGTGTGTTCCTAATAAACGCACTAGTGCATTCATAATAAATGACACACCATCAAAAATAGATAGTTTTCATTAAACAGTGTGTTGTTTATAGTTAACACACCAGTGCGTTCATAAAAATATATGCACCATTGAAAAGAGATAGTTGTTCAAGCGGTGTGTCCTTGATAGTTAACGCACCGGTGCATACACAATAAACTACGCACCGTGGACATTATTTTGTTTTTCAATCGGTGCATGGATTATATGAAACAGACTGATGCGTAAGCATGGATACAGTGCACCATTTAAAATGAGTGTATATTTTACGCGGTGCATCATGATGAATGGAACACACCAAGGTGTCATAGTATATAGACGCATCGTGCTTTTGTGGTGCATTTTATACAACGGGGCGCACCGATGCGTTGATAATTACTACGCACCCCCAAAAATAGATTGCATTTTTTATGCGATGCATAAGATATGTGTGCACATCGTAGTTGGTGCGTTACTGTTTTGCAGGTGCACCAATGGTTAATTTTTTTTTTTTTTGAAAAAATATTATGTTTGCATATTTTAAAATAAATTTTTCATTTACTGAAAAAAAGTTATGTTTTTATGTATGATGCTGATTTAATTTATATGTTAATTATGTAGAGACATCAACGCATGGATGAGCAGCAACATAGAGTGAACCAATACAATATGGTTCGAGAGTGGGAGGCCAAAGAGAGGGAGAGGGATTTTTACCCTCGGCCTGGTACTGCAGCTACACGGGTCCTCTTGAGAAATGTAGGCCTCCTCAAGTACTACGAGGAGGCTACATCCCTTAATGGGAATTCCGCCTTTCTTGTGTAGTTGATCCGTCGATGGGATGCCCATCAACAGGCATTCAGAGTCGATCCTCATCAATGGTACCATCCCCCTAAGGAGGATTCTTATTTTATCATTGGGCTTGTTACAGGTGAGTCCTCCTGTAGACAAGCAGATTCCCTCTTGGTCTCTAGACTCCTAAGGCCAAGACAGAAAAGTTCTTAACATGGACACTGACATCCTTTTAGGTCTAATCAAACTAATATGAAAAGGAGAAGAAGAAAGATATGTACCTTATTAACGACATTTGTCCTTGAAAAGTCCAGGCTGAGCTTCGATCCTGAGCTCCCTGATAGGTCCTGTAGAACAAACAAAGATACAATGGAATTCCTATTCTACTGAGATTAGCTCAAATATAAATCTATCTACTGAAGACAAACTCATGTGGAACAAACATAAATTTGATCATGGCTTCCAAGAGGATAACACGCTGGAAGGACACCATGTCAAGGGACAAAATTCGGTCATGGCTTCCAAGAGGTCTTCATTGGATGGAAGAAAATCACTTTGGAAGGAACACATGTCGAGGTCCACGACAGGGGTAAGGAGAGTAGGCTCCAATAGCCCTACCAAAGAGATCATCATGTCAACTACCGGATCCAAATCATTGGAAGTTGAAGGCATGGGAGACGATGGAAAATCAACATCAGGAGGGAAGATAGAGTGTATATCTCCCTGAATTTCTTCACAAGGGGGAAGAAAAGAGGATCAATGATGGTTATCATCTCGAGGTAGCTCGTCAATGCTCAGCATTTCCATAATAGATTCATCAGAGGGAAAAATTGGGGAAATGTGGTCGATCATAGATGAAAAGGAAATTAACCATGATGGCATCGAATAATTGTCAGGTGCCAAGAGATGTTGGTCATCTGAAGAGGGAGAATCGGATTGGATAGCAACGTATGATGTTTCGACTGGACTAAGTGGCATGGTGTCACCTAGTGCATCAAATTCCATCGGACTAGGTACAATCCAAGGGTCATATGATTCCAAAGATTGATAAGTCGTGGTCAAAATCATATCGACGGTGGCAATATGATGTGTAGTCAGTGGAAGTGGTGTAGGGAAGGTACCCCTAAGGCTAGAATATTTCAACAAGCCAACACCAACGGTTTCATACGTGATCTTGTGGTCTCCCAAGAAAGGAATGTTGTTGGTAGCAGGAGCGCGAGCGTCGGTTATGAAGAAATCTAACTGATCAACAGTGACAATTTTTCCCTGATGAGGAAATTGTACACATCGAAACACCGACGAGGCAATGGCAGTGATAGCATAAAACCAACTTCTTCCAAGTAACAAGTTGTAATCAAGGGGAGCATCGACCACCTCGACATCAACAGTGATAGTTTTTTCACCCAACTGGATGGGTAGGGACTGTAAAATCCCATGGGGATGAAAACCTCGCCCATCGAATGCGCAAAACATCATTGGGGATTTTCTAAGTACGGGTGATTTTAAACTTTTCCAACATGCTAAAGACATGACACAAGTAGAGGCTCCATCATCCAAGATGGTTCTGTGAATTTGTTGATTGTGAACAACAACATCAATTTGGAAATCAAGTTGGTGGGAGAGTCGAGACGTATAATCGTCTAGGTTAAACATGATATTGTTGGACGACTCAGGATCAACAACACCAATAGCAGCCAAGAGCATTCTACATTGACTGGGGCAGTGTTGTAGAAAGTGTAATGCAGACATAGCACACGGTGCTTGAGCCAAATATTCAACAATGTTGTAGTTTTGGGTGGCACGTGAACTAGGATTAAAGGTAGATTTACGGATAGTGCTCTTAGGAGGGTGTAAGATAGAGTCGAATGCAGGTTTCTCAATCTGAAGTGGTCCAGATGAAGGATTAATTGATGGAGGACTAACGGAGGACGGTGATGGATCCGGTAAAGTACCGATACCGTTAGTGACTTTTCATTTGTCAGGTTTAACTGGTGTGTCGTACTTCTTAGAGAGAGTGGTCAAATTAATCCCATTAAACATATAAATATGGGCACTTGTCGAGGCCTCATCATGAGGATGGCTAGAACTGCCCCCAGGAGAGGGGGGTTGAGAAACCATGGATTGTTTCTGTGGAAAAGGTTGAGTAAGCACAGAGGGTTGTGAATTTCCCTGGAAACGTTTGGCCACTTAATTGTGATGTGGACAGTCTCAAGTGTAGTGATCATCACCACAAATGATACACGGGAATTTCAGTTTCCATTGTGGTTGCTTTTCAGTTGCAGGCATTTGAGCTTGATTTTTTGGTTGTTCATTGTTATTGGTATTTTTTTATTTATTTATTTTCTTCTTCTTACCTCTGGATTGTTGTGAAGGGGCAGATTGAACTGCATTCACCTCAGAAATCTGAGTTTGAGAGGAGGTAGAGGAGAGTGTGGTCAACTGGGAAGTAGATTGAGTTTTGACGGAACCAATAACACCGTATGCATGAGATGAATATGACAGCTTTGATGGATCGGAATTAGCTCAGGCAACATTCGGAAGCAACTCATACAAAGTACCAGATTGTGAAGAAACCAAATCTAAGTACTGAGCCCAAGCAATGGTTTCTTCCTCGGTCACTGCACCACCCATAGCGACATCACGAGCGATCGGGAGTAAAAGCAATTTAGTAAACCACTCCGCCAATAATATGTCAAGAATGATTGCTTTGATCATCTTTCGTCGTCGTCTCCACTCATGAATATGGTCAGAGATATGCACGGAGTCAGTTTGACGAAGGGAGGTCAAGAGTTCAGTACCCATCTCATAGCGAATAGGTAGTTGAAAGTGCGTGAGGAAATACATGGAAAGGGAGTTGAAATCATGAAAAGAAGCACATGGTAGTTCAATATACCACTTTGATACAGAGCCTGTAAGTGGTCGTTGGAAAAGACGCAAATGTATAGAATCATCCATGAGGGATTTTGATGAACACCACAAATGGAAAGTCATCACATGGTTATTTGGATCTTCTCCAGATTTTTTGTCAAATTTCGGAATATCAGAAGGAAGTTTAGCGGGAATAACTGGCCAAACCGGAGAATGAAAAATAGGATCATTGGTTAACCGAGACAAGTCTGGGAGATCCAGAGTCACAAGGAAAGGTAACTGTCGGTTAATTTTCGAATGATACTGGTGTGGCATAGGGACACCAGTAGGACCATAAACTGGGTTAGCTGGATAATTGTAACTAGTAGGTCCTCCTACATACGGTTGTTGTTGACCAGGATAAACAAGATTCGATGATGGTTGAGAAACATTTGTATAACCCAATGGGTTATGATCATTATAAGCCGGGTGATTTTCTTTCCCATAAGGAGGATAAACATTTTTCCCTTGAGGAGGGTAAGGAGTAGATCCCGGAGGTGGATACACATTAGACCCATGGGGAGGATAAGGTTGTTGTCCTTGAGGACTCCAGGTGGTGTTTGGGATGCCGCCTGGATAAGTTTGTCCATAAGATGGTCCGGAAGGAACAGGATTTGATACTCCTCCTTGTGGGTTATGATATGAGTGCCCCCCAACATGGGGTTGGGTAAATGTGCCTCCCTAAGATGCTCCCCAGGATTGTGAAGGGTTTCTAGCAAACGAAGTTTTCCCCCCTGCCAGCGGTGGATTAACAACCAGGGTATGACTGGAAAATGGAGGTTTCCCTCCAGGAAGAACATGAAAAGGGTATTTTCCCCCAAGAGGGGTAGGCTTGCCATAGGATGGTGGTATTCCAGGAGGGATAGGTCTTCTAGAGGGTGGTTTCCCTCCATTCGGTTGTATTTGGCTGGCAAGGGTCTGCATTCTCTGGTGCAAATATGTCCCAGCAGGATCGTGCGGAACATGTGGAGATGTAGAGTGAAAGTTTGTAAAAGTGGGGGTAGGGATCGAAGTGCCTTGGGAATGAGTAGAGTTGATGAGTCGAGCATTAGGATAGAATTGTGTTGATGCAACAGTAGGGTTAATGACCTGATTGATGGGGTGATTCATAGTTTGACCATATGCCCCAGTTTCAATAGGAGGGTCATGAGGATTAAATGGTTGTCTAAAGGATTCAAAATGCTCATAGAGATCACGTCCTGATGAAGTCCTCCATACAGAATGAGAAGGTGTGGGATTTGTATCTACTGCAGTGGTAGGATGAACATGATTCCTATACTCATCACTAAAGATTGGTTCTATGGATCCCATATATGTTTCGGTAAAATCTCTCACAGGTAACTATGGGACCTCTTCGTCTATGAAGTTCCCAAGGGAGTCTAAATGAAGCAAAAGTGGTTCGAGAGGGGTTGCCAACATAGATGTAGTGCGAGGAGTGGGATTCTCAACCATAACATAAGCGCCTTCTGAATTGTCTAACGGAGGAGCAACAACACTCCCAGCGTCAGATTGATTTTCTACCTCTCCACAGTAGTTGTCTTCTGGAGGGTTAGGAGGTAAGGGTTGGTAGCTTTCCGGAGGCAGCCCTTGCATCCTACGTGATCGGCGAAGACCTTTATTGTCTACAGGCTCAATTTTGGAGAAAAACAATACACGCTAAAAATCTAGGGCCAACTAACAAAAAGAAGCAGCATACGCTAATAAAATCTAGGAATCAAAACCAAGCAAACAAAACTTCTCTCGATGATCATACTAGTTGGTGATGAAATCCAACATCGTGTGATCAAGTCAAGAAAGGGCTAGGATATGGTGGAACACTTACAATGGCGACCTGCTTAACAGAATTTCACCTTGGTGCAAGCTTCCATGCAGTAATTGTGGATTTACCCTCCAAGGATCCCGAGTGAGTTTGACCAATGTCTGTTCCAGGTACAGTGATACTTCCCTTCACCGTCACCTTGTGTAAGTACCTAAAGATTATGGAAACTAAGGACACCAACTTGCAGTCATCCCCTGGGCAGGTACAGTCAACAGTCCGATCCAAACGTATGGGCAGGATAACAAGTCTGAAATCAACTCGAGAGGCTCCCACGCATGATCGTGGGTATACCCTCAAGTGACCCCCAATATAAAATTCGACCACTACAAACAATTGAACCACGGTGGGATAATCTCCATAATTCTCCTGAATGCGACCTCGTGCGCAACCCTTGTGTGAGAGGGGGATCCCAGAAAGCCTATATGACAATTGGATTTTTTCTCCCTATCGCAAGATGCTAATGTTTGTTTTGAAAAACTTTGGAGAGTTGTACTCACAGCCTAATCCAAAGTGCTAATCCTAGTCTAATGTTGGTGGAAGATCCTAAAAACAAAAATGTTCTAGATAAATTTTAATTAGCGATAATTTTACAGTTGTTATTTACTCAAGGGTGTATGAAAGTGAAATTGATGGTATGGTGACTCAATTCCCAAAAATGCACAAGAAAATGATAAGCAGTTGTTTCTTTCGATGAATGGTTATTTAAGGGAAAGAGAGAAAGTTGTTTTCACTATCAAACACTAAGATGCAATGTCCCCATACAATTGTTTCTCAATCAAATCCAATGTAATGCTAAAAAAATTCAGAAATGCCTTCTAATATCCAAACCAATCACTAAAATATGTCCTTTTGCTTATATGTGAACGGTAATCAGATGTAAAACTTCTAATGTCAATCAGACTTCAAGATTAAACAATCAGAAGAAAAACCTCACACAAACAAAAATACACTCTCGTCGTGAATAAACAAGAAAGACAAAGATAACCAAATTTGCAAACAAGAACCAAAAAACCTCAAACAAAAGAGAAATGCTGAAAAACTGACCTCAAAGATCAAATGAAAAGGTTCACAGACCTTTGGATTTCCTCACAAAATCTTCCACTCAGTCAGATAAAGGAGAAGAAAACAACAAGTTAACTCTAGGTCAGCAAAGACAAAGAGTGACTTCAAGGCAAGGAAAGAAAATGTCAAATTTCCAAACAAAAGAGGATCAATTCTTAGAAAACAGGGTGTTGAAGGCCAATACCAATATGGACTGAGAGTATGAGACTCTGAGCAAGTGCAAAAGGCAAAACTGAACTCAGAAATTGAAAACCTAGAGGATTTTTCACAAAAAAGGGGGTAGCGCTCTGGTGTAAGGGGCACTAGAGCGTTCCAATGCTCTGTGTAAGACCACCAGGGAGTGTTGGCGCTCTGATAGCAAGGGCAGGGGAGCGCTCTGCTTCAAAAGTTCAGAAAAATGCCCAGAAACTCAAAAAATCAAGCAAACTCAGTCAATCAGGGTGAATAAGATGAAAGAAGAAGGCAATCAATCAGATCTAAGCATCAAAAAGACAGTATGGAGAAGGTCAAGTGAGTGGGAAAAGGACCAAAACAAGATCTAGGAAAGGAAACAAAAATCAGAGCTCCTCCCCAGTGCAGTCGCCAATTTCTGTTACAGGTGAATCCTCCTGCGGACAAGCGGATTCCCTCTTGGTCTCTAGACTCCTAAGGCCAAGATAGAAAAGCGCTTAACATGGACACTAACATCCTTTTAGGTCTAATCAAGCTAATATGCAAAGGAGAAGAAGAAAGATATGTACCTTATTAACGACGTTTGTCCTTGAAAAGTCCAGGCTGAGCTTCGATCCCAAGCTCCTTGATAGGTCCTATAGAACAAACAAAGATACAATGGACTTCCTATTCTATTGAGATTAGCTCAAATATAGATCTATCTACTGAAGACAAACTCATGTGGAACAAACATAAGTTTGAAATAAACAAGCCAAGCATTGATTATTAATGCGAACAAGTAAAAGTACTTACAATCCTTTGAAGAAGGTGCAGTAGCTTCTTCCAGATATCCTTGTCCAACCCCTTTGTTCAAGTAATCTACATTGATTGCTTTGATAACATCTCACTTATGAGATCATAAGTGTCACATCTCCAATCTCTTCTGTTCATACCACTTATAAGATCATAAGTTTGGTATCAATCTCTAGTCTCTTCCTCCCTTTCACCATGAGGATGCGTTCTATATAACCTTGGAGAGGCCCAACCACTTAAGAGATCTTTGGGATAAGTTGAGGATTCCTCTCCTTCATTTGAGGATCTTCCCTAAGATCATGCCTTGACCCAAGATTCGAACCCAACTACCTTCAGATATTGAGGGGATTGTCTTCTGATTTCCTCCAACAAACCAAAAATTCGCTCAGAAAGGGTAGCGCTCTCCCAAAAGGGTGCACAGAGTGCTTGGAACGCTCCCCCAAAGGAGGCTAGGGGGTGCCATCACTCCCTAACAGTGGGTAGGGGAGCGCTCCCCTTCAAAAATCATTTTTGAGTGGTTTTTCTAGTGGCAAAAAGCTTGTACTCCTTGTCAAGTGATTTATCTTCTTCAAAACTAGTCTTTGAGGTGTCTTAAGTGTCTTTGTGAAGTCATTAGAGGCATGACATAGGCAATATGGCAGTGTGATGTTTGTGACACTTGCGACACTTGTGGTCAAGATGCGATACTTGCAGACAAGATGCGACACTTACAACACTTGTAATGACGACACTTGCGACACTATTGAAATGAGTAATTTTGATGTGTAACAGGGCTATCTAGGAGAGGGGAGGATTTTCCCCAATTTCCTGATGTCCCAGTGGATCTTGCAACTGAGAGTCGACTTGCTTACTCTCAAAGGTGTATTGCACATGATATAGCTTCTCCTAGTGATTTTCAGGTGGTTGGTGGACAGTTACAAATCACCTTGTTTGGTGTAGAGGATGTTAGGTGTCTCTCATTGTTACTGTCAACCATTTCACACTTTACTGGTGATGGTCAGTGCATTAGTTGTGCGCTTTTATATTATGTTGATTCTTTGATACAGAGGCCATGACTTATTAGGTGGTATGTCATTTTATTGAGGCAGTTTTGTATAGCACTGGATAGATTTTGTGTTATGATAGATGGGAGGGTGAACTTCCCATTTGCTTCAGAGTTATTTTGTTTGTTTTTTTAGAGGTTTCTAGAGACGAGACCTAGTTTTGTCCGTCAGCCTCCTAGGCCAATGATCGAGGTTCAAATGCACATGTGGGGCAATATGATTCCCAAGAGGGGCATGCCCAATTTTCCAGCTAGTATTTCTAGGGAGGCACTTCAGTTATTATCCAATGAGGCAGATCACATGTTCATGATGGTGTTATGCCCTTACGCGAGGATGGATTGGCGAGGATGTCCCAACATCCTCTTCATAGCGAATGAGCCATTAGCTGATCGAGGTAAGATTTAAATTAATATTGTGCTT
This sequence comes from Picea engelmannii, assembly GCA_009831015.1. Classification (NCBI taxonomy): domain Eukaryota; kingdom Viridiplantae; phylum Streptophyta; class Pinopsida; order Pinales; family Pinaceae; genus Picea; species Picea engelmannii. The sequence continues at coordinate 263,839 of ML794449.1, read as the reverse complement.
TTTTTTTATTGTTTTACTTAATTCGAATAAATTTTATTCTAGCATGTTCTTTAATGTATTTTATTAAATTGTTTAATGAAATTGTCGACTAATTATTAACTTGTGTTATATTTTCCAAATTTTGGCACATTTTTTGGGAACATGCCTCCTTCCCCACCACCTAATGCAGATAAGGAGATGGTTGAGGTTACGGTGGGTCAGGGTCCTCAGTTGCATATACCACCCAGCATGCAGCGTAGGCCCGATCTCAGATATAGGATGGAGGTGTGTGACATACTGAGTGAATTTTTGGTTGGCGCAGGAGTCCGCCCTATCCAGATGTGGTAGATCAGGGTTGACCCTGATCTCTTGTAGCTATGGACGGACTTGTCACGTGATATGACGTCTCTTATGCATCATATCATTGGAGTTTCCAGGTTACTGGTAGGGATGAGGGATGGCGCGTCCTCCAGTACAAATGATGATGAGGGTGGTGATGATGATCATCAGGGTGGTGATGGCACTTCTGCTTCAGTACCTCCTCCTCCTCATCATCAGGGTGGTGATGTTGATCAGGGTGGTGATCATGGCGCTTTTTCTTCAGCACCTCCTCCTTCTGCTCCGGGTGGTGATGTTGATCTAGCGCTTCTGCTTTAGTACCTCCTCCTCCTCCTTCACCTCGCCCGGATGAGCAGGGTACATCACCTATTCTTCCACAACATGCTTCTCATGAGAGACTATGACTAGATATGTAGCT